>JASANB010002326.1:0-76097 GCA_030248155.1 Sabatieria punctata
ATTCAATCAGAGGAATGAGCTGGTTGAGGGAGGAATCATTGCATTCGCATAATACACGCAGTCAAAAACTCCTTTTGTACTTGGAAAGGGCTAAGCTGGCTAACAACTCTTTTTTTATTATTTTTATTCGTTTCTTCACTTCGGTCGGCGGCAGCAGTGCAGAGTAGGAGAGAGAGAGAAAGGAGTGATTAGGTAAAAGGAGCAGCTAAGTTTCATTGGATTCCTAAGGTAATACGTCGCCTTCCTAAAATACCTATTCTGCTTGTTCTTTTGCATTTTTTATGTTCGCAATCTTCGTCGTTTAATTTTTTACTCCGAAAATACAATGGCGGAAAATAGCGTCTTTTATGCGGCGGCTATTCTTTATTTCACGAAGACCGGCCTTGAGCGTCTTTTATACGGTACCTCATGCTCTGTTAATTTGAAATGGATTTGGATTCAAACTACCCTCTTTTCAGAGATTACAAGTGTAGGTAGAATACGCTTTAGAGTACATACTGTACATGTAACAGGGGGGTCTGGTGGGTCTGCCCCATCCGACTTTGGCCAGAACCCCCCCCCCGGATAAGGACCCCCAGGAACGATTTCCCCCTCCGATTTTCCTGGCAAGTAATTTCTTCAGCAAATTTTTGCGATTTTTTGTAATTTCAGACACGAAAATAGCCAAATCGCCTGTAAAAGAGCACTTTTTAGCTGTATTTTTGACGATTTTTAGAGATATTTTCGATCCCCCAACTACTGTTTCCCAGCAAGTTAATAACAAATAGCAAGTTAATTTATTTTGGGCGAAATCGGGTAGCAAATAGCAAATTCCTAGCAAGTTAATTTTGGGCAAAGCGCCGCCTAGCAAATAAATAGCTAGTTTATTTCGGATTGAGGGAGTGAGAAATTTGCTAGGAATTTGCTAGCAATTTACTAGGAATTTACTGGGCTCAGACATATTCATCCATTATCCCTATCTTTCCGCGCTTGATCTGGGACCTGATATCCTACCAGGATATACTTTATACCCAAGGTTGGTTACGCTACGCATATAGCTAAAGTAGGGCTATAGCCAAGTATGGACAAAAGTCAGTCTCTAGGCTGACAGTAGATTCGGCAAATAGAAAACTACTGAATGTGTTCATGTTAGGGATAAAGTTAGAGAAATTTCTTGCCTGTGCTTCTCTTCCTGTTGTGCTCTTGCTTGTTCAGCTCATTGAAACTGAGATACAATGTATTGTTTTGATTTTAAATGGTACCGGAGTTTTCCACTTCTAAGTAGGAAAGTGCGCAAATCGGACACTTTTCACGCCCCTTTGAAAACCATGATCTTATAATAACTATGGTGGTCTTATAATCGGAAAATCTTCTAGGCATAATTTGGTTGAGCGAAAAATTTGTAGCAAATAGATGGCAAATTTCTAGCAAATAACAGGTTAATAACAAATTAAATTTGAAATTGAAGTGTCTAGCAAGTAAATAGCTACTAAACAGTAAATAAAATTTCCGACAGTAAGAAGCAAGTTAATAGCAAGTTAATTAGAAAATAAATTAACTGGGAAACAGCACCCCCAACCCCATCCCCTCTTCGGCGGACGACCTGTTACATGCATGGTAGAGTGTGTGTAATGTTATATTGCACTGCCTTTAGAGAATGGTGACTGAAGATCAGTTGGTGGGTTCATACTGGAAAATCGCCTGTAGCATCAATCTTATCATCTTTTTCTATGTTCCGTCAATTGTCATCGACATATATGGCGGTGTGTTGCTCTACAGCGAGACTAGTTGTCAGCTGTTCAATAGAATGGGAGACAATAATTTTTTTGACATTGCATTTGGAAGTGCGCTGGCAATAATTATGATTGCCATGACTCTCGACCCACTTTTCAACGGAATAACCGACAAGAACTTCAGACATTTGGTTACCAGTGCTATTCTGTGCCGAAAACCTAGACAAAGACATGCTTCAAGCAAGCCAATTTCACTCAGAAGTATTAGAAGATCCCACTTAAACGACGAATCAAAGAAGATGTTGTCATGATGCACTTTCTCTGACAAAATCTTGACATAAATTTGCGAAAAAAACGTTTAATAAACGGAAAACCACAGAAGTTATTTGTATAGTGACACTGCGTTCTCTATTCTTTGACTAGCGCATTTTAGTGACTGTTTGTGCAACCGAAACGTTGCGACCGGACCTAATCTCTTCAAGCCGAGAAACAGAATAAACTACAGTTGGTAGGTATACCTGAACCTGAACCTGAAACCTGGGTATTAACCTGAAAGTTGTGAACCTGAACCTGAACCTGAACCTACTTGAAAATAAAAGTACTTACCTAACACCTACTAGGTCGGTACCTGCTTTTCAGGTTTTTCTTGTCTTAAACTTCCAGGTACAAGTAGCACGTACTGTCAGTTGGTTAGATCAGATATTGTTTGACGCTCTACAGTTTTGTTCTTAAAAATGGTTAGCGTGAAGCGTATAATGCACATTATCTGCACCTACATTGTATATGTACTATAACTTAAAAAATGAAGGTGATTATAGGGAAAAGCCCCAACCGGAAATTGACTTTATGAAAGCTTGTCTTCCTCTATGCCTAAGCCTAAGCTTTAGTTTGTTTGTTGAACGGTAAAAGCTTAAACGTCAGCTAGTAGAACTTATTTAAGCCTGAGCCTTAGCTTAATGCCGGAACTTAGAGTTTGAAATGAACGTTTGTGGAGTGCGTGGGGTGCGTGCCTGGCGATCGGTCCGTCATACCGCAAAAAATTGTCTGGCGTTTTTCTCGTTTTTGTCGAATTGTTGGTTTGTAAATTTCGATTGCTTTGAACATGGATCGTTTTCTTATGAAAAGGAACAGGAGCGCATTGATTTAGCTCATAGCCGAAAATTTATGTCTTTATTTGAAAGTACCTGAACCTGAACCTGACACCTGGGTGGGTACTTTTGAAAAATGTACCTGAACCTGAACCTGAACCTGAACCTGAACCTGAACCTGAACCTGAACCTGAACCTGAAATTGGATTTTAGAGATACCTGAACCTGGACTTACCTGAAATTTAGTGGTACCTACCAACTGTAGAATAAACGCAGTGACCAGAAAACAAATGCATCAACTTTTACCAAGAATTAAAACAACTGCCTTCTAGCTCTCAGCAGAACTATCCTTATAAGGAAACTAGAGTTTCACTAAGCGTTATCCACTGAACCACCTCGCTTCCACAGGTCTTCTTCGTAAGGTTCGAGCGAATCCCTCCAGTGACGGTCAGCCCATGCACGTTTGCCGAGAATTTTTCGCATCGTTTCACTCACTTCGTGTATGTAATCTCTCGACGCCATGTTTTGGTTGGCTGTGGAACATGCTAACAACAGCAAGAGGATTGATAGCATAGCTCGCATGTTGATTCACTATTTGTGTTAGCAAGCCTACAGCCTCTTGAGCCTCACCTCAAATAGGACTTATATTACTGTCCGTCCTAGCAGCGTTGTTAATCTAATCTATTTAAGATATTACTTTCTACCCATGGCACAGAAATGATAAATTGCAGCTTAGCGCAAGAGAAAATAGGTAGAAATAGAGTTTTCGACAAATTCGGCAGAGCTTTATGCAAATTCCAATCTGTACGTACACTGGCTTGACATTTGTCATTTGACATAATGGCTAGAAAAACTTAACCACGCGCAAACACCACACGAGATGTTCGTAATGCAAACTTGGTTTTCCGCGTCCAATAAAACAAACAAACATAGGTTCTGTGCGCACTGCACGTGTAGTCCATTAAAAAAATGAGCGACCTGGCGGTTTTTTTGCGAATAACTTGTAGAAGGTCTCGGAGCGACACTAAAAGGTGCTTATAATTGGACTGCACAATCCTCGTATGACAGTGCTGGACCACCTCACTTTGGGAGGCGAAATACGGTATCAGGGTGAGGTTCTGAGGGTCGGGTAGTGTCAGAATCGATTTCAGGGGTTATGAATACCCCATAGAAGAAGAAGTCAAATCCGTCGGTCTGTCTCCTCCCCTCTCGCGATTTTTGCAAACTTTTATCGGCCATACTTCTTCCAGAACGGTTTGACCTAGAAAGGGCATAAAGCCTCATTTTAGTCCCCAAATACTCTTGATTCGAATTCTGCAGTCATCTCTACTTTCCTTTTCTGTTTCTACGGGTACAAGCCCGACACAGTCGCTTGCGATGCGACACCACGGACATCCCGTCCATTTAATGTTTGTAGTCAAGAAATACGTACGCCTACACACATTACAATATTTTTGACATTGCGAGGTCAGATTTTCAAAAATATGAGATGGAAAAATGTCTCGGCCCGCATACGACAAACGCGTAAAGGGCAACAAAAATGTTGGTATCAGAAAGAAGAAGGTTTTCCGAATCAAAACAGAGCTTGTTTCCCGCCTGGAGACGAGAAAAATAGAATGGTTTTGCAAATTTTAATTTTGAGGCTAGAAATCAGACAATTAAGCGTAGAAATTAAGAGAATAGCAAGTACACCCAGCACCAGCAGACAGCTAAAAATGTAAATGTAAAACAAATGCAGGAAGCAAACAAGCGCCTAAAAAATTTCTGTCCAAAAAAATGGACGCAACAAATCCCGGTTAAAATTGCAAGTAATTTATGCATTCGTTTTGCATTTTCTGTAAATTTTTTGTGCTTTTAGAATCTCGCCGACTTTCTGAGATTTGCAGTCATTCTGACGGTATTGTTCCGGTTCAAAATCGAAAGAGTATACCATATTGTTTCAAAAACATTAAAAGATGTCGATCAGCAACCTGCTTTGTCATAATCAGTGAACTTGAACTACGTCATCAAGGTGCGTCACACGATTCAAAAATAACAGCATCACTGGCTTTCTGCTCGCCGCCACCAGGGGCGCAGCAGTCGTAACGAGTCTTGTTTACCAGTGTTAAATTAGATCGGTATTTTCACTTTTTCTCAGCCAACTTAGCGCAAAAGGCAGTCGTTTTCAGTCGACCGATAGCTGTCCGTCCCTAAAAGTAAACTTTCTATCCAGGCTCGTGCTCGAAGCAGTCTAACTCGGTCGATCGGGTCCGAAGCAGTTGGTCGGGGGTTTTGTGACGTCAGCAGAAAGAGAGCTATCGATCGCGGCGCACGGCCAGAGAGAGAGGTTGCGCTTCAGTTGCTGACTGGGCCATGCGAGGACGGCGGCAGTAGACGCGGGCCTGCCACTTTAGCGTGGATATTCGGGTGCCGAGCGGTGTATGCGTACGATAACTATAATATAGAGTCTACAGGAAACCTAGCAGACGGACTAACTGTTAGGAGTGTATTACTGTCCATCAGCTACTCGTCTGACACAGTTGCGGAGTGCAGCGGTAAACGCAACCAAACCATGTCGGTTCTGTCCCTAGCAGCACCTGACACAGACAAGTCGCCGAGGTGTGTGCTGACTGCGAGGCCAAGTTCTCTAGCATTTATACCTATTTTGTGTTGCTGTCTTGCTCTCTCTACTGCTGTCATCTCTCTTCATTAATTTCCGTCCATACCTAATTACCACTTCTTAGTAGTAGGGACCGGCAATATATATTTTTTCTTTTTGGTGCAGATTATTAGTTGGCTCGCTGCGTACTTTTCCGTATGCTAATAGTGCGCCTGCCCGTTTTAAATTTAGTATTCTAGGTGGGTGGGGGCTTATTGAAATCGATGTCTTCTTTGCTGTTCACTTTTCATGTTGCCTGGCAGCCAACCACCCACATTTTTATTTCGTCTCTAACATCGACGCGCACGCCACCTGCCGGCCGCGTCTGGAAACTGACATTATGACATTTTGGTTGTCGGACATGGGCCACTGTGATGGTTGAATTCTGAAGTGGTGACAGGATTTGAAGTTCTTTTACAGTCGGGCAGGGTGGTTGTACTTTATGAGGTGTCTTTTGAAATTCAAGCATTTCTTACACAAATTTCTGCTCAAGTTTGTATGAAGTGGGTAGTTAGGTATGTACGTACGTACTGTATGTCAGTTGGAGCTGCAAAATACACTGGGCACAGGACGACTTTGCATATTTTCAGAGCTGCCGCCACCGTGAAGGAGGAGGTGGAGGACGAAGATATGGAAGACGGTGAATTGCCAGAAGACGGTGAAATCGTCGATGAAGAAGAGGCGGCTAAGCCGGAACCTGCGACCTCTACTAGCGCATCTGCCAGCAACAAACACACAGGTTCGCACTGACAACTCTACTGCATTTGCTTCCAACAACAGAAACAAAAGATACATTCGGGAAACGCACTTACGCAGTCATTGTTGCAACTTTCTTTTTCTGTTCTACAGGTGGTGCCGAAAAACGCGACTCGCGCAAAAGTTCTGACATAGAGGACTTTCTAAAACAGGTACGACAGTAGCGAGCGCTTCCGTACCGCAGCGGTCGGTTTTCAGAAGCGCGAAGAGTTGAATCAGAAAGTCAAAAGTCAGCTTGAGTTGGCCGGCTATGAGGCCAAAGTGACAGAGGGTTCGGCCGTCAGCAACAGTAAGTGTGTTCTGCCGGACAGTATGGAGGAGAATAAGCGGAAGCACAAGTCGGCACACCACAAATACAGAGATCTCGACCCTAAGCCCGCCTCGGTCAGTCTTACTGTAGGTCTACGGTAGTGGTCCGTCAACAGTACGCTAAAGTTTCAGTCGAGTGACCCGACAGAGACAATGATAAATTCGTGGCTGTCGGGCAAGAAAAAAGCGGCCAAGGAACCGAGTTTCGACCCGAACGAAGAGTACTATGGCTACGGTAGCTCCGACCCAATGTTGGAGGCTACAGAAGCAATGCAACAGGCAGTCGGCAACGATACTGTAGTCAAAGAGGCCGACAAAGACTACCGTACGCAGACCGACACTGACTATAGGTACTGTATGTAGTTTGATTAGGTTGTTATTACGCATGCATACATGAAACAGGGTCTGCCCCCAACCGACTCAAGCCTGACCTACTGTACCTACCCCCGAGACGATTTCTCAGACCCCCCTCCGGCAAGTAATTTTTTGAGCAAATTTTTGCGACTTTTTACAACAAAAATTGCCAACAGTGAGACAGCACTTTTTAGCTATATTTGAGCCAAAATTAGCGATTTTTTACTATTTTTAGCCGAAAAATTGCCATTTTCCTGCATTTCTTCGTGCCCAACCCCCTTCCTTGAAGTTGGACTCAGCCCCCCCTGGGGCGCCAGAGCCCCTGCCCTCCCCTTCGGCGGATGAACTGTTACATGTATGCCTTCAGGCCGTCAAATTAAAAATTTCTGCACTAATGCGGTACCTACTGTGCTTACTTCCAACCAACTTGCTTTTGAGATTTGCTATATACTGTATGTATACCGGGATCGCACGAATGAGTGGAGAAGCTCGACTAATACAGTAGATTATGAACTGTATAAGAAACAAGCAGAAATTCTGAACGCACAGTTGTTCAAGCTGTTGTTTGTCGTGTGAGTGCGTAGGTATGCAGATACATGCGTACGCACTCAAACGACACCTCATTTTGATGGTGTCAGCAATTTCAGATGGCCGCGTTTCGGCTCGGACGACGAGAGGTTCAGTCGATCTCCGGACGCTCCGTCGAATGAGTTCGGCGACCGGGACTATCGCAGCGACAGGAAACGAGAGAGGAGACGACGTCACTCGAGCGACGACGAAAACTTCGACGCCGACGGACGACACTCGAGAAGTTCGAGACGCAAGCGAGCTCGCTCTCGGTCCCCTCGCAGACGACAGAGTCGCTGGGGCGAACGAGCCTCCGTCTGCAAATTCTTCAGGGACGGATACTGTAGAGATGTCAGTCCCTTATACTTGCTTACTGTAGGACCGTAACACTCAGGCAAATTACAAAACAACATTCCTATCTATATACAGGGTGGCAACCAATGAGACATGGACACAGGGGGGTGAGGGGTTGAACCCCTCAGACTGCGCCCTACCCCCTCTGGAATTTTTAGGAATTTGTATAGAAAATTACGATTAAACTATGCCTAGGTTAGGTGTAAATGAGCTGAGAATAGCTTATTTTAACCTATTTTAGCGAAAAATAAGCCTAAAAACGTTGATTTTAGTCAAAAATAGGGGCGGCTGAGGGGATGGTAAGTCAAAAAGTCCCACTTTTGCTAAAATCAAGGTTTTTTGGCTTGTTTTTGTTAAAATAAGTTAAATAAGCTATTCTAAGCTCATTTACACCTAACCTGGGCATACTTTCATCATAACTTTCTACACAATTCTTCCAAAAATAATTTCTTGAGTAGGTGCAAAATTTTGAATCTTTGAACATCGTAAGTTTATGGACGGCCCCTTTCGGAAATGTTGGGACAGACTGCAGTACATTTGCCTAATAGAGCCGGAAAGTTGTGTGCTTTGATTTGAAGTGTTCTATTAGAAGAGTGGCTTTAGGGCGACTCCTGTACGTACAGTCACGACGCGGCCGACTCAGGTCGCAAGGGCGAACTGTGCAAGTACTACCAGCAAGGCTACTGCAAAAAGGGCACCGGTTGTCCGCACCTGCACGGCGAATACCCCTGCAAAGCGTTCCACAAGGGCGAGTGTTCCAAGGACCAATGTCCCTACTCCCACCAGCCCCTCAACGACTTCACACGGCCCATTTTTGATCAGGTACCCACCCCTACCTTACCTACTAATTGAATCCATTGAAAAAGTGTTCAGATGATACGCGACGAGGAATTGGCGGCCAAGATTAGCATACCTCAGGGTCCCACCAAGCGAAAGGTGCTGCTGGCCGCTCCTCCGCCTCCAATGCAACTGCCAAACGCTCCTTCCAGCATGCAACAACTCCCTATCTTGCCTCCCAACGATAGTTCTGGGTTGGTTATTTGGTGTTTTAGTAGACACTTTACGGTATATGGCTGGTACCAGGCATGGGCAAATGAGTTGACCCCCTAAGCCAGCGGCTACCCCTTCAGGAACTTTTTTGGAAGAATTTTGTATAGAAAGTTATGTTAAATGTATGGCTAAAATATGAGCTCAGAGTAGTATATTTTTACCTTTTTAACGAAAAATAACCCAAAAACCTTGATTTTAGCAATAAATCGGACTTACCATCCCCTCAGGAATTGAAATTTCTCCCCCCGCTCAGCCGAAATGCTAGCCCATGTTTGGCTGATACCCCTACCCTACCATCTATGGTGCCGGTACCGTTATGCTGTTTAAAATGTCTAACTGTTTTCTCTTGTTTAAACATTTGACTGGTTATCTGTTTCAGCGGCATGGGGCCGATGCCTAACCCGATTGCCGGCGGTTCTACTCCCCAAGGCGCGGGTTCCAGCCCCTTCCGTCAACCGTTCCCACCGCCCTTTGTGCCCCCTCCAGTCGGTGGTCCTCCGCCCAACGACTTCATGGGTTCGCCGGCCCTTAATGATATAGTGAGTTCTGCTCTGTTAATGCTCTGTTATTGGTTGAACTGGTCTGTTCAGAGCAATGACCCGTTGAACAACACCGATCAAGACGACGCTCCAGCCTACAACATAAATGAAATGTTGAGGAGGATCAAGGAACAGGTGCAGGGACCCGATCAGCCTGGTACGTGGCTTCTTGTTTGGCTTGTCTATTTAACTATTAGGGACGCTGCCGGCGAGACATTTCCATTTCGCATTAGTATTTCGGCAGAGGGGTGTAGAATTTTGAAATCCTGTGTGTTTAGCGGCCGCAGACGGGTGGTAGTCCAATTACTGGCTAATATCAATGTTGTTTCGTTAAAATAAGCTATTCTGAGGTGTTTTATTTCATACCTAATTTTCAGCTTACTTTTATCATAACTTTACAATAATATACCCAAAATTCTTCAAAAAAGTTTGAGGGGCCTAGCGGCGGCAGGGGGGTAAGTCAGCGCTTGAGGGGCAGCCCCCTTTGCCCAGATCTGCTACCGACCTTTATTCAGGCTTAGGGTAGAAATGTTTACTTGGTTCAGGCTTACGCTTAGGGTCCAGCCCAGTCAGGAAGGAACTTTTTTAATATAATTTCAATAAAGTAAACAAATATGTATGTATGCAAAAATGGTGCAAATCCACAGAAATTGCCTACTAACAAAAAATAAAAAAAAACTTTGTTTTTAGCCAATATCCCGGTTTTTCACTTATCAATACCGCAACTTCCCCTACCCCTCAGCGTAATGTACAGTTCACCCGCCGACGGGGGAAGGGGGCTGGAGGTGTGAACCCAAATTATAGGTGTACTAAAAGACGCTCAAAAATCGCAATATCGATCTAAAAATCGTCAAAACCGCTAATATGGACTTAAATACAGCTAGAAAGTGCTGTTTTAGCAATTATAATGAAATTCTGAAAAAAATTGGAAAAAATACTTGCCAGAAAAGTGGAGGGGATCGGAAAAGTCGTCTCGGGGTGGGGGCAGACCCCTCCCTGTTGCATGTCTGCCCCTCAGTGGCGATGTGTGCTTGTGATGTGAGTGTTGAAAAATAGATTTTAGAAGAATCGCCGGCCAGTCCTCCCCCGATGAGTGCAGCCACTGAGAGTAGTTTCGAGCCTCAGAAAATCCCCTCCCACGGCATTCCAGTCTACCGATTGGTGATCGTTGACGTGGACAAATCCAATTCGCAGGTGGACCCCGACCTGCTGCAACGCTCTCTCAAAGACCCAAAGCTGCGCAACGACCCCAGAATAAAGAAACTACTGGACAGCCAGTTCAACGCCGTTTCCAACATTTTTTCCAGCAAAGCCCCCTCGGACGGAAAGCAGGACCCGATGAGTCCGGTCGACCCCCGCACGGCGCGGGACCCCCGACTCAAGAAGCCCCCCGTCTCGTCTGCCGCACCCCCCAACAACAACCCCCCGGCAGATAATACGCAGAACATGCAACAGTTGATTGATCTACAGTTACAGATGACAGCTGCCATGCAGGCCCAGATGGGCATGCCGCCGGTGATGCCCCCTCTTCCCATACCCCCTCCCCCCGCCGGCATGGCCGCCCCCATGGCCGGGCCGATGATGCCCATTCTGCCCACCCCCACTCCGGTCTCCAGTGCCCCTTCCAGCTCGACGAGTGCTAATTGGATGCCTAATTTGGACGTAAATTCCATGCCCCCTGTGCTTAACGGACCGGTGCCCCTGCCCAATGACTCGCCCACCAACGGTGCAGCTAGAAGAGACCCTCGACTCAGACACTCCAGATGGAGTCCCAATGCAGAGGGGGCAGACGAGGAGAGTCCCGACCAGGACAGATCGGCTGTTTCGTTGCGAGAGAAGAGGGCCGACCTGCAGTACGAATCTCCGCTGAGCAGAGGGTCGAGTCTGAACGATCCCGGAAAATACAATCAGATGCCGAATGTGAAGGTGAAGAAGAAAAGCTCTCCACTCGCTAATTGAAGCTAATTTGAATTTGTCTTTGTTAATTGGATGGTTTCTTCTCGATTCTGTACAGAATTATTTCTTTTTTCTGCTCTATTTTTCCTTCTTCTTGTTTTTGTTGTACCGAACAGTTAACTGGCATTTGCTGCAAACGGCCATCGAACATAAATTTGAATACGTCGGTTTTAGTCTGTCTTGACGAAGGCTGCTCTCTACCCTAGAAGGAAGCTTTTTATTTTAGGCTACAGTTTATGCAAGGTAGGAAATGCTGAGTAGTAGAAAAGTATGAAAGCACATGATTCACCAAGCGGAGACCCGTTACACTGGAATCGACAAGGAACAGCTTATTCCTTCTGCAACTCTACAACTACTTCAAACTTGTTCACATTCAGGCGATGACCGCCGCCCCCGCCGGCGTAGCGCAGAAAGCGATAAAAGTGGCCTGCCCTAGCTAAAGACACCAGCTGGTCCTCGTCGGTTAGAACGCCTTTCTTGGTCTCTCGCGAATGGGCTGCGATGCCCAGAGGTTGGTGAGTTGAAGTTAGAATCGTTTCTTTTTTGCTTCTTCTGTCTGAAATTTTTGAGAGTCCCGTTCAACAAGCACCATGCTACGTACTTATGAATATCTAAAACAGCATACTTCCCCGCAGCCACTCATGTACTAGGGGGTATGGGGGTTACCCCTGCTGGAATAGCCAAACCCCCTCACCCCCCGGGACAGGTTAAGGGTCCCCCGACCCAAAAATACAAGTACTAGTAGTGGCTCCAGTACTAACAAACTGGCTCAGAAATGACTAATTTTTAGCCTAAAATTCGCTTGAAAAGCCGTTGGAAACCGAATTTGGCGCTTCCACTTCTGATATTTAAAAGAAATCGGGGTTTTTGGAAGCCCTTTTTGTCATTTTTTGCTTGTTTTTAGCTCTAAAACGCTATTTGGCAGCTTAAAATAGGGATTTTTAGCGTCCTTACTGAAAAAACGTGCTAGAAACGCATTTCCAGGCGTTTTGGAGCTTGTTGAAATTTTGGACCCCCCTCTAGGCGAAACTCCCCTCGGACCCCCCCCCCACCTGAGGGATAACTCCCCTCCCCGAGGTCGGCCCGGAGCTGTTACATGTATGCCCGCAGCCTCCGATTTTTTAGACCAATTTTTGGGCTACTTTTGTCATCCTGGTAGAATTTCAAAAGCAAAATTGATAAACATACTGCAAATACAGTGCATGCGATAGTTCGGCCTTAGATGAGCCAATAATTGGCATTCCTAGCGATTCTTTGTTTGTCAGGTATTTTGACCTAGTCAGACATGGGCTAGCATTTCGGCTGAGGGGAGGTAGAATTTTCAATTCATGGGGCGGCTGAGGGCGGTAGGAGCTCCTGAGGGGGGCTGAGGGGGTGGTAAGCCAAAAAGTCAGATTTTTGGCTAAAATCAAGGTTTTTCGGCTTATTTTTCATTAAAATAAGTCAAAATAAACTATTCTGAGCTCATTTACACCTAATCCAGACATATTTTTATCATAATTTTCTACACAAAATCTTTCCAAAATAATCCTGAGGCGGGTAGCGGCCGGCTGAGGGGGGTAGGTCAGAGCCTGAGCCCCCCCCCCTCAGCCCCCCCTTGCCCATGTCTGGACCTAGTCATACCTACAATACAGTCGTACGTACGCGCATTGTACGTCGCACTAAAGCGTGTAAGCATAACCGATACAGTTAAAAAAGACCCCAACAGTCAGCAAACTGTCATAAGCTGTCTTCCTAAACCTAAGCTTGACTGAAGCTCAGGCTTTTTAAAAAGCCTAACTAACACTTTAAGGTTGATCGGCTAGTGAGTGTTTTGTATCGTTCTTACTTGTCCGCACGAGTTGGGTGACAATTTTTCCTTTCAAGTTTCCCCATCCCTGGTCCACCCAATCGACCGAGTAGGTGATTCGTCTGACCGGACCGGTGATGTACTGGGAATCGAAGTAGAACTCTGGATCCGGCTCTCCTGCCGGCGTCGACATCTTGAAATCGGGACCGTTGATGATGATATAAGTGGGCAGAACCTCTCTCAGCACCATGCAACAGCGAGACAAACGCACTACATCGCGTGGTTGCAGAAAAGAACTGATATAGTAGATGATTTCTGACGGAAGATCGATAAAACTCAATGAAACTCCATTTGCCATTATTCAACTAAACAGGATAAAGAAATCTTTAAGACTAAAACTACTACATAATAAGACAACATTACATTGCCCTCAATTGCGAAATTTCCGCAACGCAGCAATAACCCAGTATTTTAGCATCTACACGTCTATTTTAGCTGAAATTACCGTTAATCGCCATTAATATTTGTACAAAAACATAGAGCGGATCTAGAACTAAAAAAATTAATCGAAAGCCTAGGCTGTGAAGCTTTGGATAGGTCTAAAAACGCCTCTACATTTGCTAATTCCTAATGCAATATTGACATCTCCGTCTGAGCACAGCCCACTTTTTGATCGTTGGCAGGACTAGCTGTCTTTTGTCCAATCAGCGTTGCCCGCCATCTCTTGGCTGCGGTCCATCGGTTGATTGTTTACATTGGACGATTAAAACGCCTTGCGTCGAAGAAACTTATCCACTTTATTACAGCGCATATAGCGCCACCTGGTGACTGTCCGATATTTTCGCAGGTTTATCTTACAGCTAGCACATAATCCGCCAATTAAACTTTTGTTGTATCTGATGAAATGGACAGTTTTTATAGGGTGTAGGTGATTTCATTTGCAAACTCTGTTTGAAGCCATAAAACGATTGTTTCTGCAGCGTACAGCTAACTTATTGATCACATTAGTGGAGCACAGAAGGAACATGGACCTTTCGCACATACTCTCATCGTTTACCCTCTATACCATAATAGCGAGTGCGTGTATCGCTTTAGCCTTATCATTCACTATACTTCAAATGTTTGTGAGCATTCTCCGCATAAGTCATGCTACCAGTACATACATAATAGACTTCTGTACGTTGTTCTAGAATTATAAGTAACATACAGCGTTAGCCGAAAAAGGACTGCCTGGCTGTTTTTTTCAAATACCTGCCGTTCCCTTAATTTTCAACCGAATCAAAAGATTTTTGGCAAGAGTATTATTATTTGTTTACAGTTTGTTTTGGCCAAGTTCTAACCTGATAGCCTTTTGTTGTAGTAGTACTAGTAACCCTTCTCGAAATTAACTCACCCGAATTTTCTCTCGATAAATTTGGACATAAATATCTCACGAACCCTTCATCGGATCTATCCCAAATTTTGCATGTTAACCAGTCCTTATATGGACTTAAAACCCTGAAGAGCTCAGCGTTCTAGCACTGCCGGTTAATCTGGTGGATTTTTACTTTTGGTGAACGTGAATTTGGGATTCTCAAAAATGAGGGTGTTGATATCCCCTTCACAGAAAGCAAGGCTATTACGAACTAGTGGTCTCAACTAAGGCAACACAATGAACACCTAAATTAGGCTAAAACAGATATGCTTTATGTTCAGATGGCACCACCGTCATTTTTGTCAATGCTAATGTTTCACCTTCTATAACATAACTCATAGTTACAAAAGGCTAGCAGGCTATGTAGCACTTGGTCAAACCAACCTGTAAACAAATTGTAATAACCGCGCCAAAAATGTTTTCATTCGGTGAAAATTGACGGATTGGCAGCCACTTGAAGTTATTCTGAAAACTCGAAAAAAGGCCAGGAGTCTTTTTTTACCAACACTGTATGTAAAATTTGCACTGTGTAAACAAGACAGTTTGATCTTTGCCGATTCATATTCGAAGTATGTAGACGCTAATACTGCCAAAAACAGACAGACCTAACTGGTCTTTAGACAGACAGTTCACTTACACCAGCAGGCAGGTTTGATTTTAAAATTGTTACTCTTCAATTGGCCACTCCACTTTCGCCTGCCCATATAAACAGAATGTTTGTCCAGAAATTGCTTCTCTGTTTCCTCTCTTTTGTATTAGGAACTTCTCTCGCCAGTACACCAGAAATCACGAAAGGTAAGACAAAAAGCGACCTTAGCCCTAGAACTAAATGTACGTATCTATGAGTGTAAGTGGTAATAGAAGAAACAAATGCGTGACTTAAACGTAGCTGCATAAAATCTTGCAGGACCATCTGCCAAGTTAACAGACTTCCTTCTGCGACAACATAACAAACGGTCCCCTCCGGAGGGTTTCCTGGAAGTTGATTTTCGTCTCGAACTTGTCAGGATTTTACGCGTCAATGAAGTTGAACAACACCTCGATCTGTTGGTTCTGGTTGACATGGTACGTTCTAGCTACATTCAACCGAACAAGGAGGCCACATTGCGTCTATCGAACAAAATAAGTATTTTACTTCCAGATCTGGCGTGACACTTCCCTTTCATGGAATGTCTCTAACTTTGCGCAGATCAACCAGACTTGGCTTCCTGTGGATGAAGTGTGGGTTCCGGACATTGTTGTGCTGAATATGTAAGTTATTCTGTCTACGGCACTTTTTTAAAGTTGAAGATATACGTTCTTGCCTTTATCAAAAACGCGGGACACATCGGCCAATGGTTATTCAATCAGTTTAAAATGATCGGATCCTTTGATTCCTGTGAATTTTTTGGCAACGGCATACTGTATGTTTTATCGTCCTTATTAAAACCGGTTTTCCGAAAAAAAGTAGAAAAACACCCGGACAGACACTGTGTTGTTTGATAGAGATTTTCAGGATATCCCATGGCGACATACAAGAAAACAAGCGAATTATGGTTGAAGTGAACTCAGACGGTCGCCTGCTCTACACGTTCCCTGCCATGTATGGCGTTTTGTGCGATATGAATGTCAGCAAGTTTCCGCTGGACCAACAGCTATGTGCCGTTGAAGTAAGAGCGTTCTACAGGAATGAAAACTACGGTAGGCCGTTTCAGGTGACAAGCTGGGAAATGCCGACTGCAAAACTAAAATTAGTGCCAAACATGGAGCACGCATTGGAGCATTACGCAGCTCACGAAGAGTGGAGGTTGGACGACTTCAATGTGACTCAGAGGGAGTACGAACATGCCGGTCACATCCTATCCGAACTGCACTTCACTCTAAACATTCACAGACGCCCTCTCTATTATGCCGTCAATCTCATTATTCCAGCTCTCATTATTAGCATCGTCTCTGTGGTTGGTTTGTTCGCCAGGGTGTCAGCGGCCGGGGAGCGAGAGGTAATTTATTACACTTGAAAATTGTAATCCTATGTTTGACTAGACTTACTACAGGTTTAAGAAAACAAGTTTCATAATGACGGTCCGGGTGGGGGTGAATTGGCCGCGAATAGTTGCCCTAGCTGTTTAGAACGCTGTGAAGTATTGTTTTGCTATTTAAGGAACGCTACACTCTCGGGCTAACCTCAATTTTGACGCTGTCGGTATTGGCACTGATGGTTAGCAACACAGTACCACACAGCTCACACTCTGTACCGCTTCTGGGTAAAATTTGCATTTTATCTGTCTTACAAAAACGCTTTGTTTTCAGTTACCTATTTTCTTTACAAAATGGTCATAATCAGCATTGCCACTTGCTGCAGCTCTATCTTAATGAGGATGAGTATTAAAGGCGTGCGATGCCAGCCTCCGCCCGGTGACTGGGTACTTAAACTGTTCAGGATTGATAAACCTTCCGAAGAGAAACAAAAGCCACAAATCGCTATAAGATCAGCTGGAGCTGTTAACTGGAAGGAGATAAATAGGAAAATATCAGCGGTAATACATACATACATACATACATACATACATACATACATACATACATACATACATACATACATACATACATACATACATACATACATACATACATACATACTGAAGCGATTGTGTTTGTCAGAGAGAGTGTTTTGCATTGTAGCTACCGTGTGGTTGTTTTGTGTGATTGCTTGTGGTGCGTTGTGTGTTTGCGTTGTGTTTGCTACTGACACCCATAAACTCCTTCATTTGGTGCCGAGACCCTTCGAGCCAACCTTCAATTTTCCCTCAACACCTTCGTGATCGTCAGGCTCAGATGTAGCCCGGTTTTGACGCTCACTCCATGTTTCATCGCGATACAACCATGTCGTCTCCCAATCCACCTATCACAGCAGCTGATCCAGTGATCCAACATCTATCTTTTGGTACTGACCCTACTGTCTTTCCGGCCATGGTCTACACTGGCGCAAGCCTCAACATAATTAGTTCTTCAGTTGCTCATCTAACAAAGGCTTACTGGTTGCATCGTATTCCCAAAAGTTATCTCATGATTTCTTTGTCTGGTTCACCTCGTTGGTGTGATGTGGTTCATCTGCCTGTCTCATCTGATCGTCACCACTGCACTCGCATGTCTTTCGTGGTGAACGCAGTCGACACAGCACCTGACCATACATGTAACAGCTCCGGGCCGACCTGGGGGGAGGGGGGTAGGGGGGGGTTTTTTCCTCAGGTGGGGGGTAGAGGGGGGGGGTTTCGCCCAGGTGGGGGGTCCCAAATTTCAAAAAGCTCCAAAACGCCTAGAAATGCGTTTTTAGCACGTTTTTCTCAGTAAGGACGCTAAAAATCGCTATTTTAAGCTGCCACATAGCGTTTTAAAGCTAAAAACAAGCAAAAAATGACAAAAAGAGCTTCCAAAAACACCGATTTTTCTTAAATATCAGCAGTGGAAACGCCAAATTCGGTTTCCAAAGGCTTTTCAAGTGAATTTTAGGCTAAAAATTAGTGATTTCTGACCCAGTTTGTTAATACTGGAGCCACTACTAGTACTTGTATTTTTTGGTCAGGGGGAGGGGTCCCTTAACCTGTCTCGGGGGGGGGGGGTGGGGGGGTGAGGGGGGGGTTTGGCCTTTCCAGCAGGGGGGGGGGGTAACCCCCCCCCAAACCCCCCCCTAGTACATGTATGCACCTGACCATATCGTTCTTACTTCTGCAAGCGCAGCATCTCTTGGTTTCCGAGGCAATCAAGCACTCGATGTTTCTTCTTTGGTGGACAGCCGTCCTTCAAGCGATTCTGCTGATGTTTTGCCGCAGGCATCTTTCCAAAGCGCGCTTATTGGGGCACACGTGGACGATCCCATCGATGCGACCCCTGCTGCACCTCTGCGTTCAGCTTCGTTTGTGAGTACTCACCAAGATAGTTTTGTTCTTTTGGAAGTGAATGATGAAGAACAGGCTCTCGATTCGTGCTCTGGTTCTCTGGATGTCCAAGTCGATTCATTAGATACTCCCTTTAGTGGGTTAATGGTCGATCCTCCTTTCAGTGGGCATGCCAGTTCAGACAAAGATATGGTTTCGGTTGAAGATATTTTTGTTTTGCCGGCAGAAGATTCGGCTTTGTTCGTGAGTACTCTCCAGGACATCCAGCATGGTTCGGTTGGTGATTCTTTGCAAATGCATTCAGTTGTGGGTGGTCCTGTGTTCTTTGAAATGGCTATGAGAAAGGTAAAGAGAGTGAGAAGGACGAGACAGGAAAAGAAGGTTGAAGAGGAAAGAGGAAAGTTGGTGAGAGAAAGAAGGATGATGAGGCAGAGAAAGAAGGAGGAAGAGAAGAAAGAGGAGGAGAGGAAGATGAGAAAGAGAGTGATGAGAAAGAAAGTGATGTGGAGCAAGATTTTGAGAAGTAAAAGGATGTTAAAAAGAGGAAGGATGGTGAGGAAGAGAAAGAAGGTGAGAACGAGCAGTATGGTGAGCAGTAAGATGAAGAGTAGAAAGAGGTTGAATATGACGATGAACAGGAGGAGAATGAGAAGAAGACAGATGAGGTGGATCCGTTTGAGCATGTTTGGAAGAAGTCCGTTGTTATCGTTGGCGAAAGTAAAAGTAGAGAAAGGAAGGAGAGTGGTGAGAGGGAAATGGCGTGAACAAGGTGGTAGATCAGGACAAGTTGGTGAGAGATGCAGAATGGGAGGAGAAGGAAGAGGAGATAGCAGTAATTGTTTGCCGGCCGATGTCTGTGAGGGAGAGTGATGAAGCGATTGTGTTTGTCAGAGAGAGTGTTTTGCATTGTAGCTACCGTGTGGTTGTTTTGTGTGATTGCTGGTGGTGCGTTGTGTGTTTGCGTTGTGTTTGCTACTGACACCCATAAACTCCTTCAATACATACATACATACATACATACATACATACATACATACATACATACATACATACATACATACATACATACATACATACATACATACATGCATGCATACATACATACATACATACATACATAATATATGCAAATCCTAAAACTGCATTTTTAGACGTTACAAATCCGTGTGGACCACGGAAGACTTGAACAAAATAACGAAAAAGTAGTGGAGCAACTGTCGCACATATTACAGCCGATTCTCGACCAACTGTTCGAAGTGAAAAATATCCTGGAACACCTTTCGTTTCAAGACAGAAGCGACATAGTCTGGTATGAAATGGCTGAACGGTTGGAAACCTTATTTCTGGTCGTCTTTCTTGCTCTCATCTGTCTGCCCACCGTGATTTTATTTGCGTCTGGCAACTTCTTCGGTTGATTTGTCCGTTTGTCATAAAACTCCATCATACATGTAGCAGATCATCCGCCGAAGGGGAGGGGGTTGGGGGTCTGGCGCTGGCCGGGGGGTCTGAGCCCAAATTTTGGGAGACGGTTGGGCACAAAAAACGCTCAAAAATCGAAAAAATCGCAATTTTTCGGCTAAAAATCGTCAAAAATCGCTAATTTTGGCTGAAAGACAGTTAAAAAGTGCTGTTTTGCGGGCGATTTTTACAATTTTTGTGTCTGAAATTGCAAAAAATCGCAACAATTTGCTAAAAATTTTCTTGCAAGAAAAATCGGAGGGGGGGCAGGAAAATCGTCTCGGGGGGGGGGGGGGGGGGGTTCCATCAAGGGGGGCTGGCCTAAGTCGGGCGGGGGGCAGACCCCACTGTTACTGTTTGTTATGTCAATCTACCTCGCTGTTACACTGCACCTTGATAGTAATAGGTGTGCGTAATTTATGGGCTGAAAAAGTGGCGTTGACCCAGAGATGCAACCGTCTCTAAACCGATAAGAGAATCGCAGTTTTTGGCTGGATTATTCCGGTTTGTGAAGTCTGACATATCATCGACATAAAACGCACTGACAGACTATATTATGAATAAACGTGACATGGCCAAGTTGCAATCTCTATAGTTCCTACTTGTATAACCGTTTGTCAACTATTTTATACCTAAACGTCTTCCCTAAGATGGAGTTTGTTCTGGTTCTGACGGTGCTCCTTCATTTTGGTGCCGTGCTAGCCAGAAAAGGTTAGGAAGACTAATAGGAAATCGAAACTGTTTGGGTGCATTTCAGGGGGTTGGAGAGGTCAGCAAATTTCCTTCAGAGATGCAACATGGCAACGTTTCATTCATAACAAAGGACTGCAGCGCCCTGAAACCTCAGGTTAAGAGCAAAATTTTTGTTCTGTACCGCTACCGTAAATTTTAAATTTTTGCGAACTAACAAAACTTCGAGCTAATTAAACTAAAAAATTCAGGAGGTCGAAATTGCCGAAAATCTACTAGAATGCGCTTTCTTGCAGGCCACTCCAGAAAGTTGACAAGAATGCTGATGGAACAGCATGAGAAATACGCACTCCCGGACGGACTCATACAGGTTTGGTACGATCTCGAGCTTGTCAGAATATTACGAGTGGATGAGGTCGAACAACACATCGATTTAATGGTCTATGTGAATATGGTACGTACAGTACCTATGTGCTCAGTGGTGCACGCAGGTTTTCTAAAAATGGGGCTGGTAAAATCCAGTCTTGGGCGAGAAACTTTTGAAAAATTAGCCTTCAAAAACGCATTTGAAACGCATTCTGGGCATAAAATAGACTGTAGGTCATAATTTCGTTCATTTAGCATGTTTTTGCCTAATTTTCCTTCCTACCTCCGCCGCAAAGGGGGTGTACCATACGTACATGTAACAGGGGGTCTGGGGGGTCTGCCCCCACCGTACTTAGGCCACACCACCCCCCCCCCCCCCCGAGACCATTTTGCCGCCCCCCCCCTCCGATTTTTCTGGCAAGTAATTTTTTTAGCAAATTTTTGCGATTTTTTGCAATTTCAGACACAAAAATTGCCGAAATCGCCTGCAAAGCAGCACTTTTTAGCTGTACTTCAGCCCAAATTAGCGATTTTTTCAGTTTTTGAGCGTTTTTTTGTGCCCAACCCCCTCCAAATTTTTGGCTCAGACCCCCCCGGCCGGCGCCAGACCCTCAACCCCCTCCCCCTTAGACCTGTTACATGTATTGGGTGTACGCACCCTACACCCCTGGGTACGCCACTGGGTACCATGATACCGCTTGAGGTTAAACTGGTACGATATATGGTCCTAGTTCCATATACTAGTATGTGTGCTGGTATCATATGTTGTTATTTTCCTGGCTGTTCTATAGGCTTTATCAATTTCGGCCGATTTTTTCCCATGTTGCTCAAAACGCTGGCTACACGACTGCTTTATTCTCTCGACTTAACACACCTCTCTCTGTCTGCTGAACCTACCATGCATGGGCCGGAAAAATCCGGAGGGGGTCTGGAGACCTCGGGAGGGGGTCCCAAAAAGGTCCAAAAAAAGCCTATTTTGCCTTAAATATGCGAAAATTTTCTGCCTCGGGGGGTGGACGAGGGGGTATGGGCCGGCGAGGGGGTAACCCCCTTACCCCTCGGCCCATGTATGGAATCTCTCTGCAGCACTGGGTTGATCACTCACTGACGTGGAATGCATCCCAGTTTCCTGGTCTCAACACCACTTGGCTTCCAGCCGGCGAAATTTGGGTTCCTGATATCGTCGTGTTGAACATGTGATTTTAGATTAATTTTATACTTACATGTATAATAATATTACAATACGCTCTATACAAAATTTCAGGGTGTCCGACGGTGACCTTAACACCAACGATCGGATTCATGCAGAAGTCACTCCCGATGGTCAAGTGTTCTACGGTTTTTCGGCCATATTCGGAGTCCTCTGTGATTTGAATGTTGGACATTTTCCGCTAGACACGCAGAGTTGCAGTTTGGAGGTAAACCACATCACTACGATATACGTTGTGTGCACAGATTGGCTGGCATCCAAACGGCAAGAGCCCAAAACCGATTATGGAACAGTAAACCCACAATCGCAGTATGGTTGCACCTAAGCCTAAGTCTGACTGAAACGTCTCGTCTATGTACTGAATGACGAATGCCGCGTACAAACCAAACCATAAAAAACAACTGATTTTGGAGTAAATTTTATCATTTGCTGAATTTAGATGATTCAAAGACGTAGAAGCAGAAGAAGGACGCATCGCGCTGCCGCGCTAGTTTAAAATTCGTTTCAACCATTTTAGGTATCCAGTTGGGAGATTCCGTCCTGGAAGTTGCAGCTGATCGCAGACACAGAATTTGCGACCTTTTACTTCAGAGTTCACGAGGAATGGCAGCTGGCCAGTCTGAACGTAACAACGCACTTGATTGGGCACTCCGATTACTCGTTCAGTGTGCTCAACTACACTCTGACAATACGAAGACGGCCCCTCTATTACGCCGTCAACCTAATCATTCCTGGCTTTGTTATCAGTGCTGTCTCTATTGTCGGTTTGTTTGCCCGAACCTCCACTTCCTCTGAACGTCAGGTAGTGCTAATCGCGATTAGAGTAACTTGTAAATGAAGGTCGTTTAGGAGCGCTATTCTTTTGGATTGACGGCAATTCTAACCTTATCTGTTATGGCCTTGATGATCAGTGAGACTGTGCCACGCAGCTCCTCATCAGTACCTCTGCTAGGTACGTACTGTACATGTACCACACGTGCCCCAAAGGCACTGAAGGGGGCCATAAACACGTGATTGGGATTTGTCCTCCGGGTACACATGAATCGGTTAGGATTGGTCGATGAAACTCGATACTCAGAGGTAGTAGCGTAAGCGTACCCTACCCAGGCCATGGTAGCAGGGCGGTATCCAAATTTTATCCACCCTCTTTTAAAAAGTCTGGGTAGGGTAGGCGCCGTACTGTTTCCCAATTAATTTATTTTTATAATTAACTTGCTTGTAACTGTCGGATGTTTTATCTACTTGCTAGAATCCGCAATTTCAAATTTAATTTGTTATGAACGTGTTATTTGCTAGAAATTTGCTATCTATTTCCTATCAATTGGCTAGAATTTGCTAAAAATTTTGCTCTCAACCAAATAACGCCTGCGAGATTTTCGGATTATAAGACACCACCATAGTTATTATAAGGTCATGGTTTTCAAAACGACGTGAAAAGTTACCCAATTGGGAATTTCCCTATCATGAGCACATTCAGTAGTTTTCTATTTGCCGAATCTACGGTCAGCCTAGAGACTGACTTTTGTCCATACTTGACTATAGCCCTACTTTAGCTATATGCGTAGAGTAACCAACCTTGGGTATAAAGTATATCTCCTGACAGCACATCAGGTCCCAGGCTAAGCGGGGAAAGATAGGGATAATGGATGAATATGTCTCTGAGCCTAGTAAATTGCTAGCAAATTTCTCACTCCCTCAATCCGCAATAAACTAGTTGCTACCCTATTTCGCCCAAAAATAAATTAACTTGCTATTTGTTATTAACTTGCTGGGAAACAGTAGTAGGCCACTGCTCAGATAGAAGTGTGTCTTCAGTTGTGTACTTCCTATACGGGATGACAGTGGCCAGTGTAGCCACTTTCTGCAGCAGTATTACCATGCAGTTCAGTGTGAATGGTGTCCGTGCCAAGCCCCCTCCTCCCGCTTGGGTACTGCGCCTGTTCCGGGTGCGTCTTCCTTCTCCACCTGCAGAGAAACAATCAGATCCAGAAAATAGACCCTTTAGTGTGAGAAGAAATGTGAGAAGATGGCAGCAATGCGAACTAGAAAACGTATGGATGTAGAGTACGCAGTAGACGTGAATTGGGAATTAGAGGTGTTCGTTTCAGTCATTACAGTCCGGCAACAATTCCATATCGAAACGCAGTTTGAGTGTGGATCGTTTGATCGAGGGCATGAGCTTTGTTATGCAGCCGCTGCTAGACCAATTGTGTGAGTTGCGACGGCTACTGGACGTACCAGAAAAGGACAGAAGCAGTGAGCTGATTTGGTACCAGCTTGCCGATAAACTGGACTCTGTTTTTATGATCTTTTTTCTTCTACTCATCTGCGTTCCTACTGTTGTTCTGTTTTCGATTGGAAATTTTTTTAGTCATTAAAACAAATATTGGCGTTTATTCAAACCAAACACCGTTTCTGTATACGTACGCACGTACATTACATACAGTCATGTCTTGTTAATCCGTCCGGACAAGTTGGGCCCGGCCAATTTTGTTTGGATTGGAGAATTTCCGGATAAACGAATCAGAACTAAAACACTGTTTTTCGGGTGAAAACTTACAAAATGACAGCCTTTTGTTTGTTGCCAGTGGCGTATCCAGGATTTCGGAAAGGGGGGGTGTAAAATTTTGAAAGTGGCAGGTTGGGCCGCTGCCCAACCAGGGTAAGAAAATTTAGCAATATTTGCCTTCAAAAACGCCTTTAAAACACATTCCAGGCTTAAAATTAACAAAAATTACAAGTTTTAATGGCTTAAAATGGCCTGGTTGGGCTTCTGCCCGACCAGGGCGAGAAAATTTTGAAAATTTTATAGCCTTCAATAACGCATATAAAAGGCATTCTGAGCACAAAATAGACAGTTTTGGTACATAATTCATTAGTTTCGCTTATTTTTGGCAGACTTTCTCTTCCAACCTCCACCGCAAAGGGGGGGGTGTACCCACCCTAGACCCCTGGATACGCCACTGTTTGTTGCACGTAAATTTTGCAGTTGTATCGCCTCAAATAGCCCTTAAAAGCCCTTGAATTGAAGGGTTACGCGTGGATTTTCTCCTAATCTGGATTAACGAATCACTTTACATACAAATTTCGAAGTTGAGGAGACCGCAAAACTTGTCCGGATTAACGAGACATAATAGATGGGGGTAAATTGGGACCTGGCCAAATCTTGTCTGGATGAGGAATATCCGGATTAACTAAACATGACTCTACCGGCCCCTTCCGACAGCAATGATCCCATATTTGGTGTTACCGAGTGACCGGTACTGTGACTACTACTGTACGAAACGACTGACTCAAAGAAAAATGTATTTGACGCGCGCGGGACCATAAAAATAAGCGTCCATCCTTTATCGCGTTGATATCTGGCTTGCGTGCGTGACCGGGCTGGCCGTAGTACTGGCAGCATTGCGTAGTGTAAAGACGCGACAGACAGGCCGAGAGAGGAGTGGGCTCTCTCTAGTGCGTCACGTTGGCATGTGTAGCGTGCGTTGGACTCGTTAAAACCCAACCACCCACCCAACCAGCCACTCTCTCAATGTGCGACGAAGCCTCATTAACTCCTGACTTCACTCAACTGCCCAGCATCGCCGGTCCGGTGGTTTTCTGGGCAGCTGTCTTCCGATTGGTCTCCTACCTCACTCAGCGATATTACACCAACCCCAGTCTCTCCGACTTCAAGCGATGGCGCGTACAAAACATGCTTGTCTGTCTGCTGCACTCCAGTACCGTAGGAATCTGGTCTCTGGCCACAGTACTCTACTTCGGAGATCTACAGTACGACCTGATCAGGTGGAGACATCACTTCACCGCCAATATTGGCCTCGTGGCTATTGGCTATTTTATTCACGACGCTGTTGACATGCTGCAACACGAACGTTCGAGAAGAGTTCTGGAACTGGTGGTCCACCACATCATCTGTATTTTCATGTTCGGCAGCGCAGCTCTCACCAATTCGTTCACCTCCGGAACTGTCATTTCTCTCTTGATGGAGGTTAACAGGTAAGTAGAAATTTTCTTAAATTAGGAGCCAAGTTTTAGCCTGATGCTGGTTTACTTTCAGTATCTTCCTTCACATTCGAGCGATAGTCAACCTAAGCAATGCGGCCGTTCCAGTCTGGTTCCGTGAATTGGTGCGTCAGGCCAACTTGTTCACTTTCGTGGTTTTTCGGTTGGGAGCGCAGGTCTGGTTGACTGTGTGGCTGTTCAGTCATTCCACAAGTGATATGGGTCGTTTCTGGTGGCGCGTGCTCACCTCCACTGTCTGGCTGTTCTGGATTAGCAACGTGGTGCTTTTCTACCGAGTGCTCGTCGCAGACCAGTTCATCACTGTCGCCAAGAAACAGATCGATTGATATTGTGGCATTCTCTCAGCACTCTATATACGTAGGTGTACTTATCTGTTGAAACTGCTATTACCTGCTAGGCCTTCTATATTCTATAGCATACTCTAGAAGAATAATTAATATTAAATGTAGGGAAAACCTAATAAAATGGTCCCCTATTGCCGTGCTTGTTTGTGCTTGCGTTGTGCGTTTGTGTTTTTCGTAGAAGCGCGCGAACGATGTACATATATAGTATGACAGGAATTTGTGTACATTATGTATACATGCGCTGTTCGTCAGTCGTCTGCTTGCGCTCCTTTTGCATGCCGCAGTTGTTTTTTAGTCCCGATCGTTGCTGCACCAACAAACTGCTACGATACTCTGTGTCTGTCTGTAGACCGTCATTACAAAAGAGGCACGACAAGTACAATAAGCTCCACTTCTCTTTCAATATGCACACGTAGTGTGTATGTAGATATCGTCGCTACTAGGGATGGGACCGGTATAAAAATACCGTATACCGTATAGCATTTTCGATGCCGTATAATACCGTATACCGCATAGTATGCTGAAAACGCTATATAACGCCCAGTTACGCTAGTTTAAGGACAGTTCGCCAAGTTCTGGTCAAAAACATAAATTATTTTTGGTGGTCGGCCTTTCCTGTAAAAAAGAAAGACGGCTATTTTCTTATTGTGATCTTGTTTGTCTACCTACTGATAAGTAAGTAGTACTGTCTGTTTATTTTAATTTTTGAAACTGAGCCGACACTATATTGAATTTATTTTGACTTATGCCTATTGTAAATATTAACTGTATTTCGGACAGATTTGCTTCACTTCAAGTTAGTGAAATGCTAACCAAAAATACGTTTTTGATTTTATTCAAGATTGCAGATTTCTCAGCATTTTACAAGTACTTGTAATATCACATTTCAAGGAAGCCAAAAAAACCTGCCCATAAAGGTAATTTTTGGGTGCTTCTAATCGATGACATTGCTTACAAAACCAAAAAACAGTACTGAGACCTTTGAAAGTTCGAAAATGACATGAATTTACTGCAAAAATCTTGCTGATTCAGTTTTAACAACTATACGGTATTATACGGTAAAATAAAAAATACCGTATACCGTATAATACCGTATAGCCAAAAATACCGTATGATACCGTATAATACCGTATACCGGTCCCATCCCTAGTCGCTACTATGGTAGACCGAGCCTAGTAACAAAATGAAAAAATTGAACTAAGTGCGAAAAACTGTAGCTAAAGCACCTAAAAATGTTTTGGCGGAGGAACGAAGTCGAAATTGGCTCTGTGCCAGGAGATGCAGCCATGCAATCAGAGGCATCTTACTTGACTAGTTTTACCATACTGTAGTGGTGACGAAATATACGAACAAACGTTGCAAAATTGGCTGTCTAAAACCTGATGATAGCAGTTCAGTACCCCACAGAGTTGTTTTATCTGTCATCTTAAGTACGTGTAGTGTTCCTGCGAATTTTATGGTCGTCGCGAATGAGTTGTGCATATAATTCAGCTGAAATTGTGGACACAAATTGTGGTTCTGGAACCGTATTTAGGGCCTTCAGAAACCAAGTCATTTATGCCATTTAAAACTTTACACCAGCAAAGCCAGTAAATGAGTGGCAATAAAACTACAGTATGTACACGTCAAAAAACATAAAAAAACGGTATGTACACGTCAAAAAACAAAAAACCAAAATTATTTAGCTATATTTGAGACCAAATTAGCGATTTTTGACGACGATTTTTAGCCGGAAAATTGCAATTTTATGCGATTTTGAGCGTTTCTAGTGCCCAACCCCTCCCTAGATTTGGGGCTCTAACCCCCAACCCCTCTCTCCCCTTCGTGGATAACCCATACATGTAACTATGGGGGTTTGGGGGTTACCCCCTGCTGGAATAGCCAACCCCCCTTCACCCTCCACCCCCCGAGTCAGGTTAAGGGACCCCCGATCCAAAAATACGTGTACTAGTAGTGGCTCCAGTATTTAACAAACTGTCTCAGAAATCACTAGTTTCTAGCCCAAAATTCGCTTGAAAAGCCTTTGGAAACCGAATTTGGCGTTCCTACTGCTGATAAGAGAAATCGAGGCTTTTGGAAGCCGTTTTTGTCATTTTTTGCTTGTTTTTAGGTCTAAAACGCTAGTTGACAGCTTAAAATAGCGATTTTTAGCGTCCTTACTGAAAAAAACGTGTTAAAAACGCATTTCTAGGCGTTTTGGAGCTTTTTGAAATGTTGGACCCTCCCTCTGGGCGAAACCCCCCTCAAACCCCCCACCCGAGGAACCCCCCTACCCCCTCCCCCAGGTCGGCCGGGAGCTGCTACATGTATGGGATGACCTGTTACATGTATGATCAAAAAATGTTCTGTACATTTGAAATACTAATCTGCGAAATTGGTGCTCGCTCCATCCATAGTCTATACATACATATGGTGTCGCCTATGTATCTCCGGATCAGTATTTACCCAATATTTACCCGGGCAGATTAATTTTCCAGAAATCGAACAAAATTTACCCGACCCGTTAGATTTATTTATCGATCGACAGAGGTCTTAGCAAACAGTAAAAAACGTCGGAACAGCAAAAACTCCCGTTATTTCTGAAAATTGTGACTGATTCGTTAGATTTACTGGCAGTAAACGTGTTTTTAAGTGTTTTTGTAATTAATTCTGGAAGTTGTTATACACTCGTATAACAAATTGAACGTCATGGCCGTGGTGTCCGAAGACTGCGTTCGGCGTTCCTTGGGAGCAGGGCTGTTTGTTTTCCGGAAAAACTTAATCCGCTTTTTTCCGTTTTCAGGTTTTCCGGTTTTTTTCAATAGTTATTTTCCAAGATGACAGAAAAAATTTCAACAATCGCTTTTTATGGCAGAATTCAACGAAATAACGTGAGTTTTATTTCAAAATGCACTAATTTCATCTTTTAGAGTAGTAATTTGATTTTAAACTACAAAAATACAATAATAAAAGTGGTCTGAAAATGGTTTTTGCCAAAAACAGCTAAGTCATGCCATGGAAGTGCTTGTAATGCTTCTATTAACGCAAATTCAAAGCATTTGAAGCGAATTTAAGCAGTTATTGTGCCTATTTTCTTTAAAAACTTGCTTGAGTTTTTTCCGCATTTTAGTTCTTTTTCGAGCCCCTAGGAAAAAACCGAGGAAAAACCCGACCCAACAGCCCTGCTTGGGAGCAAGAAGAAATCCAACAGATAATCTATCAATACAAAGCTGGCGAAATTCGGTCCAAAAGAGATGTGGCTGATGTAATTTCGCGTTTGTTTGGCATCAGATCAGAGTAACACACGTCGCAGTCAGTGCGCAGACGTACTTCGCAAAGTAAAAGAAGAAAGCACAAGTACTTAGCACTACTCACTTAGCTCTTAGCCTGGCGATACAAACAAGCAGCAAGAGTTACCGTTGTGAAACCAACAAAGAACGCGTTTGCACATTAAAAGTGGGAGTGCTCTAATAGGTTAATCCGAATCTTCGGTTTTCTACGTTAGGTCTTCCGTGTGTATGTGTATGCATCTGTATGTGCTTACGATCCGATCCGATCTGGCGGGGGGGCGTACGACGATGTACAGCCCTACGATCAGACCTGCACGGTCCATTTCGTGACCCCTGATATCGTCATCTCGGACGTTTGCCCTTCTTTCACTGCCAAGCCACTCTGGCCATGCTGTTGGGCGCCAGGTACTGTATGTGCTTAAAGAAGACTCTGTTTCACTTCACAACATTGCAGAAGCCGAAACAATCTGAACTGAATTTGCATTTGCACCACTTTGGTACGGACTGCATAAACAATGGGCCACTTTGATCGGGAGATACCAACTAGGGATGCAGCCGAAGTTGCACGCGTCGTCTCAACGCCCCTGAGCGGGCGCGCATTCGTAGTCAGCCCGCGGCGCAGCACAGGGCAGCACGGATTTAAGCGGCAAATTCAAAGGAGCGCCCGCAGCCGACTAAGCGCGGAGAGCCCTGCAACATGTGCCAAAGTCAGCCAGCCAAGCCACGCAATCAAATCAATAATAGGTCCACTTTCTGTGCGTGCTCGCCTTGTTCGTCCCTAACATTGAAAGACGTATTCATAATCGTATCGAAAAACGTCGACCGGCGAGTGTTGATAGGAGTCTGATCGCGTAGGGCTGTCTTCAGGTCGATCCCCCGTCACATCGAATTAAAGCTGTGTTGATAAAATGCACTGCGGCGTGTTGGCACGATGCAATTTTATAAAGCAGCCTCACTGGGACACGATGACACACCAGCGTTACATTTGGATTTGAACTTAAAAATGTTTAATCAAAACTCCAAACCCTTCTCTGAGGCACCTCAACCTGCCTTCCGGCCGCTATCTGTTCTGTTCTGCATACTAAAAAGGAACAAAATGAAACGTAGCCACAACAGGAGCAAGTCAGAGTGTGTCCATACAGCTCTCTTGATATCATACGTTTCAGCTACATTCCTCTGCTGTATTGCCGCATGTAGGTCAGCGCACCGGCTATGACGTGACTGATTGTATTCAATTTGTTGAGCCACTACATTACCCACGACACAACATTTGCACACTAGTAGTAGAGACCTGAGCGGCCGCCTTTTTGGCGGCCCGGCCCGGGAAAGCTAAAATCGATCAAAATTCACGCAAAATCGCTTGAGCGGGTACTACAGTACAATAGAAGAGAAGCATTTCTAACAATGCATCAAAGCTTAATGATAATCCAGATTCAAGAATTCTACCTTTTTTATTGCACTCTACACAGCATTTTCCTTCATCCTCGGGCAATAAAAACCCAATTTTCTCAGCCCGCCCGGCCCGGCTGAAATTCTCTGCCGGGCGGCCCGTGCAGGTCTCTAACTAGTATCAACGCAGTGCGACCAGAATCAGCACCGTTTGCATACACACAATCAACGAACAAATACGTACAGTAGCAGTTAAGTCAGGAAAGTCTTATCTATTCGGCGAGCACTACTGACATCAAAATTGTTCGCACCGAATGAGGCCAGTCAACTCGAAAAGGCAAGCCAAGGCGTGGAACAGATTGCTCTGTAGCTGAACTCCATTTATGTGCAGAAACTTTGACCGCATCCAACGTCACCACCCTGCCTGCATAGAACGAGAAAGATACATGGTCGCTCCAGCAAGCCGAACGAAAGAAACCGAAAATGGCATGAAGTATCACAGCCACCAGCATAATTGCGCCTGCAAAAGACGTACAATATGTGCATCTAACAGTCAGAGAAATAACAACTTATAGGTGTGGTACCACTAGAGAGTTTTTAACAGGCACAATATATGGGCATTCGAAGTGTGCAATGCAAACCTTCTTCGCACGGTTTTTTAGCACACCGGAGATGCCAGATAGCACAAAATGAGTCTGGATGGGCCAAGTGGCCCAGCTCAAAGTGAGAGCACAATGAAAAGCCAAAGAATGGCAGAATCAGTTTCTGCTAGTATGATGATAGCATATTCGGTTCGCTCGTTCGGCAGGCGTATTTAAGGATGAACTAAACAAGTAGTAATCGAGGACTGCAGTTTGCGTAAGTGCACTGCCAGCAAACCGCCTTGCACTGGAACTTTTAGTTTCGTCCTGTTCGCCAAATTGCATATTTTTCTTGCTACGTACCGGAGATTTCCACTTAGTATCCCAGGGGATATAACACGGAAAATCACGTTTTTCAGCGAAAACATTCAGGACAAAGCCATGGGATATTAACTGGAAACGGCATGGGATATTAACCGGAACCATGTTTTATCATGCATACAGTATGCGTGTGTAAAGAAAATTATTACAAATTTGACATAAACATTGCCGCCAAGTAATATCCCATGGGATATAAAGCGGAATAAGGGTCCATGTAATATCCCAGTGGGTTATTAAGTGGGGTGGGATACTAAGTGGAAATCTCCGGTAACAAGTTTTTCATATGCAATAAACTTTGAACTTTAAACATTGCAGACACAGCTTTGCTGGTTAAATTTTACTTAATTTCATTTTTTTATGCCAAAAATTCTCGAATTTTACAGATCTTCAGTCAGATTGAACTCCCCTAAGAACCCCCTGAATTTTGAAAAATCCCCCAAACTTTCCCCCTAACCCCCAAAACAAAATTTTGCTCCTAAATGGGAAAAAGTCCCCCTAAATTTGGGGGAATCCCCAACCTGGCAACACTGAAGCACACGACACGCGCCCAGGAGGGTCGGCCGCCGAGTGGACTTTTCTCGGAAAATAATCCTAACTCAGATTCTGCAAGAACAGCATTTCTTTGCCGGTCCCTTACCTCTAGCTTTCAGATTTGACCGTGCGGTAATCTGAAATTCTGCGGCGAGCTCATCACTTCTTGTTTCTATACGTAGCATCGAGTAAGTCCATCTCGCTTGGTGTGTAGAAGGAAGAGAGAAGAAAAGAGCGCTCGGATAGTGACATTGCACTGTTGGTCGGCTGGCAGACAAAAGTTGCGTGGGCACAGCAAGCAAACAGTGAGCGCGTAGGTCTCAACGGCACGTGGACAAAAGAAAGGTGTAGCAGCAAAGCAGGCAAGGCAGCAAGCAATCGGCACAGCACGGCAGAGGTGCGGCGGTCGGCCGCGCAAGTTGGTTTAAAGTTGCCGCTCAAATCTGTGCTGCCCTGTGCTGCACCGCTGGCTGCCTGCGAATGCGCGCCCGCTCAGGGGCGTTGAGACGACGCGTGCGCCGAAGTTCGGTATTATTCGGTATGAACCGAATAATTCGGTTACTAGTACTATTCGAATTCGGTATTCGAATTCGGTATTTTTCAAACCGAATAATACCGAATATTGCAAAACCGTTAAAATTGCACTGTTTTGCTTGATTTTGTGCAGAAATCACCGAGATATTTCCTCTTTTACATCTCTCTGTTCATTTACTATGCTAAAATTTTGGCAAACAATGACTATTCATGCAAAAAGAGAACGAACTTCAAGGTCAAGGTTTAACTTACCTAATAATAAACAACAACATTTCGGCCTTTTCAGTTCCCAACAGACTACATTGTCAGATTTCCACCTCTTAACCAAAGCGTTCGTTTTATCAACCAAGTACTACGTATAAAATCCCATCTATCGTTTCAAACGATTCATCTAATCTAAGTTGTATGCCTAAGCTGCCGGCTTCGGTGCTTACAATAGTACTGGATTCTCCCTTCCTCCAACTTCATGTATGCGTTTGTGATTCGCGCATAAATATCTTCGTGCTATCCGCCACATTCCAGATAATTGAGAAGGCCCATTCGCCCAACCCGCTGTCAAACCTAACTTTTGGCTTCGGTTTTAGGCTTAGGCTTAGCTTCAGGCTTAGGGGCAAGTGTTTTTATCAAATCTCCACCATGTGGCGGATAATAGGAGGATATATACGCGGAAGTGTCTTTGTGCTGTGACTTCACATGATTAATCAGTGCACTTGTGGCCTAACTCGCGCCTCTTGAAATTGTTTGTTCGCAAATTTTGTACTCGTTCTTTAAGGTCAGCAGTACAACCAAATAGGGCTTGTTTTAGTTATAGGCATGGATAAATCTATAGCATTCAAACAATACGTCACTCTACAGCTTTTTTCAGCTTAAAAAAGTTTAGCAAAAAACAAGAAATAGTAGTTAGACAATATATTTTTGCAATCGCGCTGCTAATAATCAATATTCGGTATTATTCGGTATAATTCGGTATTATTCGGTTCCGAAAATCCGCTTCGGTATTCGGTATTCGGTATTTTTCTATTCGGTTGCATCCCTAATACCAACGAAACGACGCACCCATACATGCAGTGTTGTTCCCAGTAAATTTACTGAGTAAAAGTTACTCGGTACTTAGTTATTTTGAATTAAAGTAAGTACTTTTACTTACCGGTAAAAATTTTTCTTAATTTTACTTACTGAATACCGAGTTTCAATTTTGAATTACTCAATTAGAAAAAAATTCGGTAAACTCGGTACTCGGTAATTTACCGAGTTGTTTAAAAGCTTCTGCAATAGGTAGCTCGATGCACCTGTGCAAGAAAATTTACGGTTTTTCTTTCGCTAATAGATCTGCTAACGAAGAAAACACAATTTTTCAATTTTTTGCAATTTTCACTGCTTGTTGCATAACCTAAGCTTTCTTTGCGCGGCAGAATTGCAAACAGACTATCATGCGCGAAGACTATAGAAGTAGAAACGATATCTTGATATTTTGATTGAGGTTTTTTTGCATCAGTCTGATGAGGAAATGGCGAAAATTAGAACAAATCTTCACCTACCAATTTGGCCAAGCTTTTCATCTAAAGCCACATCCTCTAGTCACTATGTATAATGTGCATATTTTAAGGCTTTCCATGCATGCCAATTAGCACAATAAAGCAATAAGCAATAAGCACAATGTGAAATAACACAAAACATGATTAAAATTCCGAAACGTCGAGCTACATTATCTTAAACTCATCAATCAGCACTGAAAAAGGATTCTAGTAGCTAAAAGCTATATCAGGTAAACGTTTTCAGATAAATTGTATATTTCTGAATGTTGAAGGTTTTACCGAGTTTACTGAATTGTTTACTGAGTACTTACCGGGTTTTCTTTGAAAAACCCAGTACTTACTCGTACTTACTGAATTTCAAAAAATCTGGATTTACTTACTGAATACTTACCGAGTTTTAGAAATTTGAGCTAGGCTAGGCAACACTGCATACATGGGAGCCGGACAATTCGCCACCACCGACTTGCCGCCGGACAACTCGCCACCGGACAACTCGCCACCGGGACAACTCGCCACCGGTGAAAACTTAGAATTTACAAAAAACTAAAAAACCGCCGCTATAGAATAAACGTGTGTTTATACCTCATAGAGTGTGCTTGGCCCGTACCACTGCTGTTCTAGCAGTTACCGCAAGTAAGAAAAACGTGCTAAATTTGTGATATGCCTCAACGAGTTCTGCCATACTGAGTGTGGTTGAGCAGTGTTACTGCTGTTGCAGCAGCGACGGCTTGCTTCCAGGTATTCGGCAGGCCTAATTACACTATAATTAGTCTGTTTGTGTCCAACCATAATTATGCAATTGACCTGCGTTTGTGAACGCCCCGGTCACTTACAGCCAAACTCCGGTTAATCTGTACTGGTCTTTACCATGAAAGAAGTGATAAAAACGCCTAAAAACTACGACTACATATTCAGATTTAATGACTACAAATTGACTACAAAATACCCTTTTGATTTTGTGAATTTGTTTTCAGCAATTTCTGCAATTTTTTCCGTCGTATTATACACATTAGCCATTTAGAAACAGAATTTATCTGTGCATTTTTGTTGACTGTGCTTTGTCGCTGATTTTCACAACTTTTCTCTATTCAAAAGAAGTTTTCCTGTTTCATTTTTGAATATTTATTGAATTTATAACTGTTTATAAACAAAGCAAAGCGCATCTCTGTTTGCTTCTTGGTAAACAAAATACAGTATAGGCAGAATAATAACGAAAATATATCTTTTGAAGTTGTAAACAAGAATGCCTTGCATTTTGAAGCTGATTCTAAATTTAAAACTTTTGCAGTAGAAAATAACGTAAAAGTATATTCTTGGTATGACACCATGTAGAAATATATGTAGATGTTATTTTTTCATTTTAATGCCAAATTTCAATTGGTTTTGCAAAAATAGTTTTTTAATCTGCTTTTTGGACAACTATTATGTGCTCAGTGTAGCAGTTTTACTTCACAGTTACTAGAACAGTTGTGAATTTTCGAATACTTTGGTAGATTGGCATTGACAAAAATGGAATCAGCTTTAGGAGCATAATTTCTAACTGTACTTCCTGATTCTGGGTTACCCACCATAGTTGCATAAAAATTTCAGCTTGCTGCAAATACTTCCCTCAGCATAAAGACCAAATGCTCACTCTATAAGGTACACACGTTTGTTCTATAGCGGCGGTTTTTAAGTTGTATATAAATTCTATGTTTTTACCGGTGGCGAGTTGTCCGGTGGCGAGTTGTCCGGTGGCGAGTTGTCCAGTGGCGAGTTGTCCGGCGGCGAGTCGGTGGTGGCGAGTTGTCCTAGACCCCCATACATATAATGGGTGGCATGAGTACCCATTGCGCAGATTAGTGTTTTAGATGTAGATCATTTTTGGCCATTTTGCGTTTCAAGCGGGCCGCAGTCCTGGAGTTCAAGTTCAAGTTCAAGTTTATTCGCTACCCAGCTAGAAGTTGGGCAACAGGCCCTCAAGTCGCCAATGATGACCTATTATGAGAACCTATAAAACATGACCTATTATGAGAACCTATAAAACAGACTAGATGTTAGCTAAATAAACCAAAATCCAGCACAAATACCACTATAGTCACAAAGCAAGCCAATACTAGAATATAACAAGAAACAACTAAATGGGAGGCACTGCCTTTGCACTTCTGATTTTAGTAGGCGGTAGTTTGGCGTTCGGACGAAGTTTGTTATATTTATGCTTAATCGATAGCAAATTGTTATATCTATCTAATCTAGCCACATGTCCGTGCGTACGCATATTCAATGCGTTAGAATAGAATGGTACATTTGACTCAGTTGGTAGATGTCGAAATCGCGCATTTTTCCTTTTTCCATTTTTTTAATTTTTGTTTTTGAGTCTGTCTTTCTTTGAAGTAAATGCATAGAAATGTCATATCTACTCACACACTATAAAATTGGTAGCTATCTTGGCAAAACTGACTTTTAGGGGTCCCTAATGAGGGCGCATATCTCAGGATCTAAGCAGAGCACAGTAATGAAAATTTCAGCAATCTTTTAAAAATTATTGATCTTTCATTTAAAAAAGGATTCACTCAAATCCGTTGAGATTTGCAGTTGCTACAGCTGTGGCAAAACTGACTTTTAGGGGTCCCTAACAAAAATTTCAATTTTATCTACCGTATTCAGTTGACTCCTAAGCCTAAGCCTAAGCAAGAAAGCATACATGTCGCTGGGTTTTTCCGTGGGGGGGGACCTTTTTCAAATCCCAAATAGGGTTTTGGGACCAAATCCAAAGTGGGTTTTGCGACCTTTTTTGGGGTCCAAAAGTGGGTTTTGTCGACCTTTTTTTGGGGTAAAAAGTGGGTTTTGCCGACCTTTTTTTAGAGATTTAGGGGCGAAAAAATGGCTTCAAAACCCTATTTGGACCGAAAAAGCGTTAAGAACCCTGTTTTTGCATTAAAAATGCTTTGAAAACCCTGTTCAGGTAGAAGAAAATGCCTTAAAACCGAATATTGAAACAATGAATGTAATAAAAAGCTGTTTTGCGCTCAAAATACGTATCGAATATGAGTTTCAGCGATAAAATACAGATTGAAATGCGTTATATTGACTAAAAATAGTCCAGAGAACCCTAATTTCGATTCTAAGGCACGCGCAAAACCCTGTTTTGACTTATAGGATTACTAAAAAACCCTATTTAGTGATTGAATGCAGTTCTTAAACCTGTTTAGGGTTTCTAATCAACCAAAAAACCCTCTCTAGGCTTTCTAGCCTGTGTTAAAGCCCTGTTTAGGCTTTCAAAGTAGCCGAAAAACCCTAATCAGGGTTTAAAAGTAACCTAAAACCCCTAATCAGCGTTTAAAAGTAGCCTAAAAACCCTAATCAGGGTTTGAAAGTAACCTGAAAACCCTGTTTAGCGTTTCAAAGTAGCCTAAAAACCCTAATCAGGGTTTCAAAGTAGCCTAAAAACCCTAATCAGGGTTAAAAGTAACCTAAAACCCCATAATCAGGGTTTAAAAGTAGCCTAAAAACCCTAATCAGGGTTTCTAAGCAGTCTAAAAACCCTATTTAGGATTTCTAAGCTTTACAAAACCCTGTTTTGGGTTGTAGGGTAGGCGAAAACCCAATTTTGTGCTGCAGAATGTATTGTCTGGGCTAAAATTTCCTTTACTTTGGAATCCAAAAGTGGGTTTTCAGGTCCCCCCCAAAAATCCGCTGGGGGGGACTTTTGCCGAAAAATCGGGCTTGGGGGGGCGGCCCCCCTTTACACCCCCCAACGACATGTATGCAAGAAAGTGATTAATTAATACAGGTATAATAGAGGGACCCCTAAAAATCAGTTAAGGCAAATCTCAACGGATTTGAATGAATCCTTTTTTAAATGAAAGATCAATAAATTCTTAAAAGATTGCTGAAATTTTCATTAATGTGCTCTGCTTAGATCCTGAGATATACGCCCTCATTAGGGACCCCTAAAAGTCAAGTTAAGCCCACAGTCCCGGGGTTGGGTGCTGGACTGGTTACGACCTAGCAACGCTGAACGGGAGGTGAACAAAAACGTTCGCGTTCGCCTAGTTTTTAGAGCAGCAAATCATCAGTTTAGCTGACTGTTTATTTATGCGTTTAGATTGTATGGCGTGTTGAACTACAAAAATGAGTGTGTCGGAGGCGTGTATTGACTTCGGACTAAAGTTGTTTCGAGCAACGGCACAGCCAAACGAGAACTCTCTACTGTCTCCGTCCAGCATCTCCACCGCTCTTGCCATGACCTACGTTGGAGCAGCTGCTGCAACTGCACAGCAGATCAGAAATGTCATGTTTGCAGGTACGTCCAACCCTACTTGTAACAAACAGCTCATCCGCCCAATTGTGAAGGGCAGTCCAGGGCCAGTAAGGGGTCCGAACCCAAATTCTGGGGGATGGGAGTTGCGCATCAGATCAGACTAAAAAACGCTGAAAAATCCACCGAAGGAGGGAGGGTGTTGGGGGGTCTGAGCCCAAATTTTGGGAGGGGGTTGGGCACTAAAAATCAAAAAGTCGCAATTTTTCGGCTAAAAATCGCAAAAATCGCTAATTTCGGCTGAAATACAGCTAAAAAGTACTGTTTTACAGGCGATTTTGGCAATTTTTGTGTCTGCAAAAATCGCAAAAATTTGCTCAAAAAATTACTTGCCAGAAAAATCGGAGCGGGTCGGAAAAATCGTCTAGGGGTCCCCGTCCGGGGGTCTGGCCTAAGTCGGGTAGGGGACAGACCCCCAGACCCCCTGTTACATGTATGCTCATCAGGTGCTACTACCACACCAAATTTGGACGGAATCGGTGAAAGTAAAAATTTTTACTCTCAATCGTACTTGGGCCGGGGGTGAGGGGATTTACCCCATCTCGGCCGGTCATATCCCCTCACCGACCCCCCCCGGAGGTAGAAAATTTTCGCTTATGTAAGGTAAGATAGGCGTTTCTTGGACTTTTTTCGGGGACCCCCCGCCGAGATCTCCAGACCCCCTCAGATCAGATTTTTCCAGGCCATTTATGCTCTCAATAGGGCATGGGAAACAGGGTTGATGTTGTCAGAGACAGGCTTTTAAAAATGTTTCTAGGTCGATCAATTTTTCGCTCAAACGAAACTGTTTTACGTGATTTTAATGCCCAAATTTTTGCTGTGTGTTCAGGTGCGAACGACAATGATATCCACGAGTGCATGTCAAAAGTAGTGTCAGTGATGAATAAGCCGAGCCGAGAGTACCAACTTCACTGCGCTAATCGGTTGTACGGTCAAGACGGGTTCGCCCTGCTGTCTGACTTTGTGTCTACACTCACCAAACACTACCACAGCCAACTGCAATCGGTTAGAGCAGTATCGTGTGTTGCAACAAAGCAAGACTTGCAGAAATCAGCGTTTAGGTAGATTTCAAGTCGAATGCAGAGCAGGCCCGCCTGTCAATCAACCAATGGGTGGAGCAAGTGACCCATGACCGAATAAAGAAGTTAATTGGCGAGGGAGCACTGGACGCCAACACTCGTTTGGTTCTGGTTAATGCCATCTATTTCAAAGGCGATTGGGCCGAAATGTTCAAGGAACGCGCCACCAGCGAAAAGACATTCTATTCAACAAAAGATCGAGAAACCAAGGTATAGGATGCTTTGTACTCGGCTCTGCGTCATTTGGAATGGTTTAGGTTCAAATGATGAGCCAACAGTCAAAGTTCCTTTACACAGAGAACGATCAGGTGCAAGTGTTGGGCATGAAATACAACGCACCCGATGTGGCAATGTTTATTTTCCTACCCAAAGACAGATTCGGGCTGGCTAAATTTGAGCAAGACCTCACTGGGAAAGCCATGATTGATTTGATCAAGAAAGCGTCGGCCAATACTACTCAAGTTAGGGTAAGGAGGAGTTACTTTTAGCTGCTCTGTGGGCTAACGCGTCCCAGGTCGAAACAAAATTAATCTCGTAAGGTTTCAGGTTGAACTGCCTCGTTTTAAAGTAGAAGAGTCGTTTAATTTGAAAGATGCACTGACTAAACTGGGCATGGCAGACATGTTTAATGAGCAAACAGCTGATTTCTCCAAAGTCACTGGCAAAAAGGATCTGTATGTGTCGGCTGTTCTTCACAAAGCCTTCATAGAGGTCGGTGCAATTAGTTTAGTAGATATTGAATATGCCGCTTATAGTGATGGGCAACGGAAATTAAGCTCACTGATTTACGTAACACATTATTTCTACAATTAATTGCTTAGTCGCAACTTATAACGTGGCTATGGCGTTGCGGGTACCACCTGTGTCGGCTTTGCGCGGGGAGTGCCGAATCATTCTGTGGCCCGGGGACCGGCGCACAGACTACCTTAGCTTCCCATCCGACGCTGGTACGGTATCCATTAATCTATTTGCCATTACTGACTTTCGGTGGCCTGTGTTCGGCTTTACGTCGTAGAAATCTTCCCCCGGAAATCGAAAATCTTGCCGGTTTTAGCAGGAAATGTCACATTTAGTCATGTTTTTTTTAAATTCGCCAGTTTAGTGACATTTTTGAGCCACATGGGTGCCCACTCAGTAATATGTTGTGCTCAATAACAATTATTATCAGTCATCCCTGCCAGTTTCTAAACTATGCGATTTGAATTACCCAAAGATTGGAATATCCGTGGACCATACTGATTGTTAGGTTTCGGCTCATGAAACCAGCATGAGTTCATACATGGGGCGGAAGGAAATTGATGGGCGGTGTGTGGCTTTTCGGCCGGGGGGTGGGGAGTGTAAAACCGCTCTCGGAAATAGAGTGACCGGATTTTTGGAGGGAGGTGTGGAGCGCTAAGGTGGTGTGAGATCAAGTCGGTAAACACCCCCGGACCATGTATGCATGGGTTAGAATTTGCGTGCCAAACTTGCGCAATAGGTACCTACCCAATAAATCCTGTAAAATTGAGTCAAATCGATAAAGAAACGAACGAAACGTTTGAATGAAGCCCAAAATATCAAGGGTACATTTTTCTCAACACTACCTATCATATTTTGGGAAAGTGCGCAGTGCAACCCCCTAGTCCAGGACCAACCTGTTTGAAATAGACTTTAGTACCCGAATTTTAGAAAAATAAACCTGAATAACTTTCAGAGCAAATTCAGTTTATTCTCTCTGGTTTAGGTTTCAGAAACTGGCAGTATTACAAATTTGGACGGGTACACTATTCAGCACTCTCCGGTACCGCCGGCACAGTTGGTTTAGTGGTTTAGGCCGCAAAGCCACTGCGCGCGTGGTTCGTGCGTTCATCCACTCGGCGGGGCAAGTTTCTTGCCGCAAAGAGTTGGTCGTCAGCACAAAGCCCAACCTAGGCCACCGAGCTGGTGACAGCGAGTAGGTAAATCGGAACCGACTGGAGCTGCCCAGGGCTGTTGGGTCGGTTTTTTTCCTCGGTTTTTTTCGTTTTTTTTTTTCGGAAAAAAACCGGTTTTTTTCCTAGGGGCTCGGAAAAAACTAAAATGCGGAAAAAAACTCAAGTAAGTTTTTAAAGGAAATAGACGCAATAACTGGTTAAATTCGCTTCCAACGCTTTGAATTTACGTTAATAGAAGCCTTACAAGCATTTCCATGGCATAACTTGGCTGTTTTTCGCAAAAAATACCGGTACCATTTTCAGGCAACTTTTATTATTGTATTTTTGATGTTTTAAAATCAAATTACTACACTAAAACATGAAATTAGTGCATTTTATAATAAGACTCACGCTATTTCGTTGAATTCTGCAATAAAAAGCGATTGTTAAAAAAATTTTCTGTCATCTCGGAAAATAACTTTTGGAAAAAAACCGGAAAAAACCGGAAAAAAACCGGCTTGAGTTTTTTTCCGGAAAACAAACAGCCCTGGAGCTGCCTAAGCGCCTAAGCTACAATAGCAACCACACGTGTTGGGACAAACGGGAACGGGGACAGCTACCACTGAGACCCGCCCAGACTGACACCGAGCATGTGTTTAGGCTAGTAGCGAAGGCAGCAAAGGAAGGGAAGGATGTGGGTGTGCGTGATGGGCCCGCAGTGTGGCCTAACGCAGGGGCTACGGCCCCACCTGGGTAATCCATCCATCCACTCTCCGGTACCTGTCTGACTTAAATCTGAGCTGAGCCTAAGTTTGACTCGAAGCCGATGAGTACTAGCGGCAATGAGCTGGGTTGTTGGTGAGACTGGCACACACCAAGAGTTGGTTTCTATCTAAGCGCCAATGAACTGATGGATTGGGAGTTGCAGGTGAACGAGAAGGGCTCTGAAGCAGCTGCAGCAACGGCTGTGGTGATGACGTTCCGTTGCGCTCCTCCTCGGCCCATACAGTTCACTGCCGATCACAGCTTTCTCTTCTCTATTGTACATCTGGAGACAACCAGTCTCCTCTTTACTGGACGTTTTGTTAATCTTTGAGTTCGATTCATTCTGTCACCCAGCATTGGCGTTATTCTTCGCACATTCTGCTACATAAGTACGGTTTCTCTATCTACCGGTGTGTATCGCCTAGTCTTAGTTGAAGCGCTGTGATCGGTTTTGCTTTGTTTTCTTCTTGTTGACTGTCCTAAAACCAATTTTGTTTCCTGTAAAAATAAAGTACGTAGACAAACCAAATCTTTGTAAACTCGCCAATCGTCGGTCAATAGAGGTGTATACATACTCGTATTGAGAGAATTGCCCGAGGCCTTTTCTGTAGGGTGACACGTTTGTATTGTACGCACCAACACGTCGATTAACGTATTTTGCCTAAAACTACGCCGAATGTCGCGTGGCGTGTTGGTGCGTATATTACAAACACAGAAGAGTCGCAGGGGAATTTTTCTGCAAACCTATGAATACGCCAACGCCTTAAGAGATTATTACCTTTATAACGTAGAATATAAGCTGTCAGAGAGGCACACAGCTGCTGCAAAAATCACGGAGTTACCACGCACAGCACAAACTACCATTGTTGGGAAAACCTAATCGGAATAGAAGTACAGATATGCATAGAGATCTAGGAATCACAAACACCACCGTTGTGAACGATTAGAATGCTAATAACACGTACAGATCTAATTTCTGTTTGAATGATTGACAGTAAAATACTATAGAAATATGAAAGAGATACATAAGTGCTGTTGACCCTCTTGGCACACAGAAAAGATTCAGCGAGCGAATAGTGACCAATTGGACTATTGTATAACGCAAAAACCTCACATAATACAGTCTATGCAGAAATGGAAACATCTGTATTAAGAAGCGTCTAAGGTGCCATTGTCTCTCTCGAACTGCTGCCAAGAAATGCTCGAATCCAGCTTTTTCAATCGCAACTCAATAAAACTGTAGTCTCTGTTGGACGGTTGAACAATCTACAAAACATTTAGCAACAGATTATACACGTGTTTGGGTTAACAAAAACTTACATCGAATTTGGTTACTTCCGGCTCAATTTCAGTGGGCAGTTTAGGTATATAAAGCTGAAAAACTTCCGTGCCAGTTGGGTTTTGCTTGCTGCGTCGTTTTTCAGTCACAACGCTCAGTTTGACGGACAGTGAATTGCTGGTTACGTGCCACAACTCGAAGCTGGCATTTGAGCTCAGCGGTTCAGGGTTCGGAGGTTTGGACATGCGAGCAAAGAATTTGCTAGGCCCACTTTTGGGCTTTAGTCCGCGTACTCTCAACATCAACTCCACCATATCTCCTTCCTCTCGAGACACCGATATGCCGATATCTGGTAAAGTATCATCAAGCTAATTACGTAATTGTTTATACGTGAAAATCTCAGATTTGGAATTGTGGGCACAGTTACTTTTCAGTTGTTTCACTAAGCCTAAGTTTAAGGCTTAGGAAAATCTGGCAGCCGAGTAACTTCAGTCAAACCTGCCCGAAATATAATCGTAACTCACTGCTTTCTGGTGCTCCATTACCGTTTCCATTACCATTATTGCTGGGTTTCGCCAGTTCGTTTCCTCCTTCAGCCATCCTCAGAAAATTTCTCTCACACGTCCGCACGGGAACAGCTTGTCAAGTTCATAAAATCCGTTGCTTGCAGTTCTTCAGTTTTTGTGGCGTTGTTCAAATGAATCAGATCCGGTTTTGGGGATTTTTTTATTACTTAACAACAGCTGAGTACAAATCATTCGATTACCGAAACCGCATTTGAGCTGGACACCAGTTTCCATACACAGTTCAACCAACACCCGCGCGTTAGTATTCTGTTGCTTGCTGCGTTCCAATTTGTAAACTAAAATGGGCACTAATTTTTATTGCTTGTTAGAATGCCGAACAGATAATAAGAAATCACGCTCTGCTTCTGTCACAATCGCAAAAACCGGCCATAGAAATGCGAACCCATTGCTGAAGCGTCAAATTAATTTTACTGCCATTGATAGAGAACCATTCTTATCGAAACAAAACACAAGTAGCACTTGAAGATCTAATATACGGTTGTTGGCGAACAATTTGAACTATTTTTCAGATTCCTGCTGCTTTCCGCCACTGAAATTACTGTATCATTCGGATAGACTGCAGGCAGATTTAATAAAAATTAGTATGTACTCACTTTGCATAAGCATCAGCGAGTGCTTCAATAATATTTCCGACAGCCGTGACATAGAAACGGTTCTTCAGCAAACTTCGCTGTTGCTTCGAAACGCCGTTGACAGTATCGTCCGAAATGTTGGTCGGCTTGAACTGTTTCACCCAAACAACCTTCGGACTTTTGGAGAAAATCATTATTATGGCTGCGTTGCAGTCAGCCTTCTGATCAAGCCCATAGCTATCGGCCAGCTCGTTGGCAAACTGTTTCATGTCTTGTACTCCCACTTTAGTTTTGCCTGGCTAAAACGAAATCTAGACTCTTTCTTTGTTATCATATCTTCAATAGAAGGACTGCACCGCGGGTGAAACTTTGGGCACAATGACGAGGTAGAATTGCAGCTCGGTAGCGTTGCACGATTTGTAGGCTACCACTGACTTGCTAGCTTCGGTCCTTGCTGTAGCAATTCGGTTGGCCAAATTGAACAACTGTTCGGCTGTCAATATCCGATTCGGGTCGCAAATCTTGCTTTGCCCTCCACACCTGACCTGACCAACACTTACATTGTATCATACGAACATAGCACAAAATTCATGTCAGTTTGGAAGAGTTTAATTTCCAACCTTCTACTTTTCACCTTTCAGAAAACTTAGTGTCGTATCCAGGGGGTGTCGGGTGGGTACACCCCCTTTGCGGTGGAGGTAGGAAGAGAAAGTCTGTCAAAACTGTCTATTTTATTCTCAGAATGCATTTTATGCGTTTTTGAAGGCTAAATTCTCAAATTTTTCTCGCCCTGGTCGGCCAGAAGCCCAACCAGGCGAATTACAAATACCGTTGTCAAGTAAATTAGTTTAGTAATTTACTTACTTTTTAATTTACTTGCACCTCCACAAAATAATTTACTTACTTTTTAATTTACTTTGACTGATTTACCAACAATTTAATTTGATTTTAATTTACTTTCAACTTCTAATTAAATTCTAAATTACTTTTCTATGCAAAAAAAATTGCCGAAAATACCACAAAATCACCAAATATCTGAGTATGGATTTCTAGTAAAATGATGGCACTATGAATCTAACTCCATCCTTTTGTTAAGCTTCATGTTTTTGGTAAAATCAATTGTTCAGAAATGCATTATAATAATTTTTTTCTAGGAGCAAAGCAGCAGATGTAAAGCTTTGGCAAACACTGTAACTTATGAACAGACCGGGATTTGATGAAACAAAGGGGTTTTCATGCATCAGTGCATACATGTATCAGGGAGTCTGGGGGTCTGCCCCCACCCGACTTAGGCCAGACCCCCCGATGGGGACCCCCGAGACGATTTTCACGACCACCCTCCAATTTTCTGGCAAGTAATTTGTTGAGCAAATTTTTGCGACTTTTTACAATTTCAAACGCAAAAATAGCCCAAATAGCCTGCAAAACAGCACTTTTTAGCTGTATTTTAGCCCAAATTAGAGATTTTGACGATTTTTGAGGGTTTTTATTGCCCAAACCCTCCCAAAATTTGGGCTTAGATCCCACGGCCGGCGCCAGACCCCCAACCCCCTCCCCCTTTGGCAGATGACCTGTGATGTATGTGATGGTAGCACGGAAACTGTAGATTCACACTCTATACATGTACGTAGTATAGGATTCCAATTAAGATTTCAGAGAAAATTGTGTAGAATGATCTGCTGCATTGCAGCTGGGTTTCCATTCTCAACAGTGAGAGCATATGTACATTCTGTGATTAAATAGACAGACAGAAAAAGCACAGAATCACACAAAAGTTACATGCGAGAGCCAAGACTACCACAGATCGAATAGTCAATGAAGCAAATTACAAGTAAATTACAAGTAAATTGAAAGTAAATTTTTCAGGCTTTTCGATCTAATTTAATTTACTTTTTACTTGCTTCGCCATTTTCGTCAGAGATTTAATTTTATTTTAATTTACTTGCCACTTAATTTACTCTTCGGAAGTAAATTATTTTCGAATTTAATTTAATTTTAATTTTAATTTACTTGACAACGGTAATTAGAAACCGTTGTCATTTCTGTTAATTTTAAGCTCAGAATAGAATACCTTTTAAACCCGTTTTTGAAGACTAATTTTGCTAATTTTTTTGCCGCCTAACCAGGCGCTTTCAAAATTTTAGAGCCCCTCTGCAAAATCCTGGATACGCCAATGAGAAAACTAGGCGTGAACCAGTTACGTACCTCAAAATCTCAGTGCTGGGGTTAGGTACTGTTTTGCCAGTCCAGCTTGTTCTGGTTTCCAAAACACCACCACTAAAAGAATTCTTCTAACTGGTGAATAAGAAAACGTTTCGAAGAAAGCCTACTTAGAGTAAGCAGTTGTTAGACTCTGGATTATGTTTCTGACCGCAGTGTAATAGAAATGCTTCTTGAACAAGTGGCGTTGTTCTTTGGCGATCGCGTTCACTGTGTCATCGGAAATTTTAGTCGACTTCCACTGTTTAACCCACGCAACTTTGGGACTTTTCGAGAAAATTATTAGTATTATTGCGTCGCATTCTGAATTTTGGTCCAAACCGTAGTTAGCGGCCAGATCGTTGGCGAACTGCTTCATTTCCTCAGCGCCGACTTTGCTCTTTCCAGACTAAACTTGCAAGCTCTGTTATACTGTACAAACCTAGATATACAGACAAAGTTACTCTTTGCTAATTCTCCCTATCCACAAAAATACTGTTTGTTTTTTGGTTCTGGACGATTTTCAGACTTGAAAGCCCAGGAGAAGTTCAATACATCACTTACTGGAGGTGCAATCTTTGGTAGAGCAACTAGATAAAATCGTAGTTTTGTGGCAGCGCAAGACTTGTAAGACTGTCTGACTTCCTTAGCCTGAGACTGAGCTTCAGAAATAGCTTCACCAAAGTTGTAAAGTTGCTCTTCTGAGAACATTTTGTTCGGGTCACAAACATTCTCAATATTGCCACATCTGAAGTATACAGTTCATGTTTTCTTTTTACATCAGAAAATGCACAAAAACCATGACCATAATATCTGTAAATCTGTTGTTTGATTGCAGATTGTTATATAGTATTTTAGGAGCTGTAAAAACAAGAACATAATACGAACCTGGCTTTATCTACTGCAGGATTTGGTACATCACTTCCTGTCCAGCTCAAAGGGTCCGCTGACGTTTTATTCGAGGTCTCTCCACTAAACAAAGGTCATTCATTAGACCATGGTTGACCAAAGCATTAATCATTCATTATACACTAAATAAATGAATGAAGTTAACAAAAACCAACAGTACCTGTCACCACTTGAATCTGTTTCCTGTGGCTTTGAATTTGTTTGTGTTAGTACCAAGGTCCAAATGAATGCAGAGATAAAAATACAGCTTCTCGTTTTCAAGCACATGTTTTCTTTCTTCTAAGCTTTACAATGATTAAAGACAACCCACGTTCTTGATTACTGCCTTCTTTCTAACTAACTGGTATGAAGGAAGGAAGGATACACGTACAGTACAGTATACATACGTGCCGACAAGAGTGTATTATGCTGCCGTTGGCATGGTTAAACCTGTTTTAGGCGATCATACGTTCCTATCGCGACTTGTTTTGATTTTGTAGTAATTGTTTTCTTGCCACCCGCCCTACATACGAACTTAAGGCTTTCGAAATACCTAACGATATTGTAGAATCTAGAAATTTGACGATTTTCACGGAGAAACTAAAAAAATAGATCTTTCAGGCTTCCTCCTATTTCAGTAAAGGGTGCACCGTTCTTTTTAGACATTGTGCATCCTGTTACCCACTAACACTCTTTCTTAAAGTTCAGTTCAGTTCAGAAATCGCCACTTTGGAAGAGCAGACACTTGAACAAAATCAGCAGATCTGTCCTGAAACAACTTGAACTCTACCCGTAGCCCCACGATTCGCAGATGACCTTTGGTCCCACCACATGTCGCTAGGGCGGCCCTTTTTCAGGTTCTCTTGGCACAATCTGGGTTTTATTGATTTTTTGGGGCTTTGTTGGGCAACAAATTGCCTTTAAAAACCCATTTTGGACCGGAAAAGCGACAAAAGCAAAGTCCCGCCCTGTTTTATTCAACTTCAAAACTGTCTTACAAACGCTAATCCAGTTGAAAAATACTCTGAAACCCCTGGTTCATACATGTACATAACAGGTCATCCTCCGAAGAGGGAGGGGGGTTGGGGGGTCTGGCACCGGCCGGGGGGTCTGAGCCAAAATTTCGGGAGGGGGCTTGGGCAGCAAAAAACGCTCAAAAATCGAAAAAATCGCAAATTTTTGGCTAAAAATCGCCAAAAAATCGCTAATTTGGACTGAAATACAGCTATAAAGTGCTGTTTTGCAGGCGATTTTGGCAATTTTTGTGTCTGAAATTGTAAAAAAATTGCAAAAATTTGCTCAAAAAATTACTTGCCAGAAAAATCGGAGGGGGGCGGCAAAAATAGTCTCGGGGGGCTTCCATCCGGGTGGGGGTCTGGCCTAAGTCGGGTGAAGGGCAGACCCCCTGTTACATGTATGCCCTGGTTTGGCTGATTCGATCCGATCGGATATAGCCTGTCTATTTCGCGACCCCACATCATAATTCTTCACTTCGGCTGCTAGTACCTGCCCAAGTTCAATTAGCTATGGGGGTATCGTCTAACGGTTTAGGTCTGCCCGAGGCTTTAATCAACCTTTGGCGCTTCCTACGGTTACATCGCTCAACTCCTGGGTGGTAAGGTATCTGCAGCCAACGGTCACATTCTGTGACCAAATGTTCACGCGGTTCCTCCTCCTCTAAGCAAAAAGAACATGTTAAATCATCCATCAAGCCCATGATGCTGAGATGCCTATTAAGGTTACTATTAATATTACGGCAACCCATGTATGTGCTTCCGCTCCCCCTTTTGTAGCTCGTACTACCGTACTTTTATTATTTAACCGCTTATAATCGTTCAGAATAAATAAAGCGGATGCGTTACGTTACTAACTACTACTACGGTTCTCTTCTTAATTCTCGTTTAAAGTAAAAGCAATCAGCACAGCATCAGGAAGACCCGTAATTTGTTGTTCATACGACACTCAGTTTAGTACGGTACGGAAGAAGTCTAAAGGAAAAGTGGAGAGGTAGTGGTAGAGTAGAGATGTCAGCGGAGGTGCAGCGACATTCAGTGCACACGCTGGTTTTCCGGTCTCTCAAACGGACTCACGACATCTTTCTGTCCGATCAGGCTGATCTGCCTGCCCCTGACCAACAAGCGTAAGTTGCTCAGTCTTCACTACACTGAGACTGAAGGATTTGGTTAGTCTGCTGATGTTGTGTGCTGCAGCTGGAGAAACAGCTCGGTTAACCTTATCAGTAACCAACCATCCGTTCACCGGTTTCGAAAATTTTCGAAATCGTCGTTGGTTGTTCGATCGTGTGTGCAGTAATAAGCACGAGTTTTTATGGAACAGTTCAGTACCAGAAATGGGCAAAAGGCTGAGTGGTTGCTCCCCTCAGGAATGTTCGGAAGAATTTTGTATCGACCATATTGTGATAGTTAGAAATAGAAGTATGTTTGGATGGATTGTCCGGGCGGGGTCGTCGTATCCACTGTAATAGGCCACACTGCGGGCTTATCACTTACACCCACAGCCTGCCCTTTCTTCGCTACTAGCCTAAACACATGCTCGGTGTCAGTCTGGGCGGGTCTCCTCAGTGGTAGCTGTCCCCGTTCCCTGTGTGGTTGCTATTGTACAGGGTGTCCCAAAAAGAATGACAACATTTCTTTTTCCTGTCATTTTCGCAAATTTTGACCAAATTGTCTAAGTGCCAAAATAGTGGGGATTTTATGTGTTAAAGTTTGGGTAATCAGGATTAGGGATGTAAATGGTATCAAAAATACCAAATACCAGATGGTATTTTCTATACCAAATAATACCAAATAATTCCAAATAGTTGATAAACAGGTCGCTAGCTGTTTGTAATGAGCGCAAAATCATACTTTTTGTTTTTTTTCAGCAAAAATATATAAGTTTTGCCTCAGTGGAAGAGTTTTTGTTGTATCTAAAAGAAATCTAGTCATGCCGAGAAAGAAGACGAGCAGAATTTGATGGTTTTTCACTGACTCGGGAAATGGGAAAGCACGTTGTGGTGACGTTTGCGGTCTAGGCTCGGTCTCGATAAAGGGGCCGTCCATAAACGACGTCGTTCCAAAATCCCGATTTTTCGGACCCCCCCCCCCTTCTCCCAAAATCGCCTTGCGTCGTTTCATGGGGGCCCCCTCCCACTTTTTGAGAATTTTCCATGAATGGTTGTTATAAGCTAAACTGGTCAGAATTCTTTGTTGTTTTGTTGCTCAGAAACGGTAAAGAGACGTGTTGTTCTGCGTATCTGCATTGTTAAACTTTTAGTAAATTAAAAATAAAGAGAAAACTCTGAACAGAAGAGCTCTGACATGGTATACAGTCGCAAAATATGCAGAATTTATCGCTTAAAAGCTAATTATTTAGTTCTTTAAACTATTTGGTATTATTTGGTATTATTTGGTATAAAAAAATACCAAATACCAAATAATACCAAATACCTAGAAAATACCGAATAATACCAAATAATACCGGATACCATTTGCATCCCTAATCAGGATTGATCCAATCTTGAGAAATTCAACAATATTTGAAATTGTGAAATTTCAATTAAATGTAGAAACAGCATCAAAAGCGGAAGCTTTTCAACATTAGACTCGTCATTTAGTCTGTCACCCCAAACATGCTCAGAAATGTTTATGATGCTTATGTAAAACGGTTGCAGCAGTGTATTGACTCAAACGGAGGTCATCTGGATGGTGTTCTTATTCCTTAGTTCTCAGAGTTTGCACGTTCTTCATTTTGCTGCAGTAAAAACGCTGCTTTTGTTTAGTTTCTAAGTACTAGCGATATGGACTGATTAATGGCAGAACTTTTAACCTACAAAATAACTGCGCATGTATTCAAAATTTCATCCAATTCCGACAAAAATAAAGAAAGATACAGCAAAAAGAAAAGTTTCCGTTTTTGATGCTGTTTCTATGTTTAATTGAGATTTCTTAATTTCACATATTGTTGAATTTCTCAGGATTGGGTCAATCCTGATTCACCAAACTTTAACACATAAAATTGCCACTATTCTGGCACTTATGTTTCAAATTTCAGGCAATTCGGTCAAAATTTGAGAAAATGGCAGCAAAAAGAAATGTTGTCATTCTTTTTGGGGGCACCCTGTAGCTTTCGGTGCTTAGGCAGCTCCAGTCGTTCCCATTTTACCTACTCGCTGTCACAGCTTTCGGTGGCTCGGGTTGCGCTTTGTGCCGACGCACAACTCTTTGCGGCAAGAAACTTGCCTGCCGATTGGATGAGCGTACGACGACGCGCACAGTGGCTTTGTTGCGGCCTAAACCATTACACTAACTGTGCCGGCTAAAAGAATGCTTAGTAGATTAGGTGTAAAAATGAGCTTAAAGTAGCTTATTTTAACGAAAACTAAGCCTAAAAACTTTTGAAATACGACTTTTCGGCTTACCTACCGTCTCTTCAACCCCCATCAGACGCCGCTACCCTCTTCCTCGGCCCCAGACATGGGCAAAGGAGGGGGCTGAGGGGGGTTGCCCCCCTCAGGCTCTGACCTACCCCCCTCAGCCGGCCGCTACCCCCTCAGGAATTTTTTGGAAGAATGTTGTATAGAAAATTATGATAAAATATGCCTGTTTTAGGTGCAAATGAGCTCGGAATAGCTTATTTTAACTTATTTTAATGAAAACTAAGCAAAAAAACCGTGATTTTAGCCAAAAATCGGACTTTTTGGATTACCACCCCCTCAGCCCCCATCAAACGCTCCTACGCCCCTCCCTTCGGCCCGCTCAGGAATTGGAAATTCTACCCCCCTCAGCCGAAATGCTAGCCCATGTCCATACATGGGCCGGAAAAATCCGGAAGGGGGGTAGGGGGGGTTGGAGACCTCGGGGGGGGGGTCCCGAAAAAAGGCCAAAAACGCCTATTTTGCCTTAAATAAGCGAAAATTTCTTCCCTCTGGGGGGTGGGTGGGCGAGGGGGGTATGGCCGGCCGAGGGGAGGGGTATACCCCCCGCCCCATGTATGCAGATGTCTGACCAGTACCATTGATTATGTTGGTTAGTCTGTAATAAATGGGATGTATGTATTTAAGGAGGGATCTGTACCTGAAAGTGAAGGCGAAGTCAGAGTATGGTTCGGTGCTGGAAGCAGCAAAATTGGCCAAGAAGCGGAAGGAACAAGAGAAACTGCAACTGCCGGAACCACCAAAACCAATCGGAATTGACCCTGCCACCGGAACTGTCACTATACCTCAGCCTAGTCGGTCCACAGATTTTGTTGCTCTTACGCTTTGTTTCACTATTTGCAATATGGCATACATGTAACAGGGCTGCCCCCACCCGACTTTGGCCAACCCCCAGACATGGGCTAGCATTTCGGCTGATGGGGGGGGTAGAATTTTCAATTCCTGATGGGGGGCTGAGGGGGGTAGGAGCGCCTGATGGGGGGCTGAGGGGGTGGTAAGCCAAAAAGTCCGATTTTTTGGCGAAAATCAGGATTTTTTGGCTTATTTTTCATTAAAATAAGTTAAAATTAGCTATTTTGAGCTCATTTACGCCTATTCCAGGCATTTTTTATCATAATTTTCTATACAAAATTCTTCCCAAAAATTCCTGACGGTGGGTAGCGGCCGGCTGATGGGGGGTAGATCAGAGCCTGCTGGGGGGCTAACCCCCCTCAGCCCCCCTATGCCCATGTCTGCCAACCCCCTCCGATATTTCTGGCAAGTATTTTTGAGCAATTTTTTTCAGACAGTGAAATTGCTAAAATCGCCTGTGAAATACCACTTCTGTATTTGAGCCCTAATTAGCTATTTTTAGCCAAAAATTGTGATTTTTTTAGCTTTTCTGTACTCAACCCTCTCCCCTAGACTAGAATTTAGGTTCAGACCCTCCTTCCGTCCGGGCGCGAGACCCCCAAGCTCCCTCCACCCTTCGGCGAATGACCTGTTACATGTATGCAATATGGTGTCCTTGGAAGGAGAGCGTGTCCAAAGGTCTAACGGTTCTTGTTAAAAGGATGCACAAGTTTACCGGTGTTTTGAGCTCTTCTGTGTGTTTGTGCGTGGGAAGCACTGGCGTGTTCCCAGTTCCGACTTTCCCAATTCCGACTTTCCCAGTTCCGATGTTCCCAGTTCCGACTTTTCCCAGTTCCGATGTTCCCAGTTCCGACTTTTCCCAGTTCCGACATTTCCCAGTTCCGACTTTCCCAGTTCCGATGTTCCCAGTTCCGACTTTACAATAACATTCACCATACATGTAACAGGTCATCCGCCGATGGGGGGTTGGGGGGTCTGGCGCCGGCCGGGGGGGTCTGAGCCAAAATTTTTGTAGAGGGGGTCGGGCACTAAAAAACGCTCAAAAATCGCACTTTTTTGGCTATAAATCGCCAAAAATTGCTAATTTGGGCTGAAATACAGCTAAAAAATGCTGTTTTGCAGGCGATTTTGGCAATTTTTGTGTCTGAAATTGTAAAAAAATTGTAAAAATTTACTAAAAAAATTACTTGCCAGAAAAATCGGAGGGGGGGGGGTCGGCGAAATCGTCTCGGGGGGGGGCATCCGGGGGGGGGTCTGGCCTGAGTCGGGTGGGGGCAGACCCCCCCCACCCCCCTGTTACATGTATGACATTCACTATATTTTATACAGACAAGACTCTGGTAAATTATACAAGAATATGTAGCTACGTAATGCTCAATGCGTAGGCTTAGGTTCAGGCTTAGGCTTTTAGAGCATAGGGCTTAGGTTCAGGCTTAGACTTAGAGCTTAGAGGTTAGGTTCAAGCTTAGGCTTAGGTTCAGGCTTAGACTTAGAGCTTAGAGGTTAGGTTCAAGCTTAGGCTTAGGTTCAGGCTTAGACTTAGAGCTTAGAGGTTAGGTTCAAGCTTAGGCTTAGGTTCAGGCTTAGGCTTAGGTTCAGGCTTAAGGGTTGGGTTAGGTTCAGGCTTAGGCTTAGGTTCAGGCTTAGGGGGAGGTTCAGGTTTAGGCTTAGAGGTGAGGTTCAGGAAAGTCGGAACTGGGAAAAGTCGGAACTGGGAATGTCGGAACTGGGAAAGTCGGAACTGGGAAAGTCGGAACTGGGAAAAGTCGGAACTGGGAAAGTCGGAACTGGGCACAAACCGGAAGCACTGAGTTCCTATAATGTTTCCGAGGTATAGTCAAGTAATCAGTTGCAGAGCCTCTGATGATCACTGGCGGTCCAGCTAGTTCGGTTCCACCTGTCAGCGCCCCTAAGTAAGTGTATTTTTCATCTGAATGAAAAACGGTTTAGTTAGAACAGTCAGGAAATAAGACACTATATTTGGTTTTGCTATCACTGGAGATTTCGAAGAGAGTAGTAGTAGCATAAGCATAAACAGGTCATCGCCGATGGGGAGGATGTTTGGGGAGTCTGAGGCCAAATTCTAAGAGAGAGGTTGGGTACTAAAGTCTGTACAAAAAATAAGCGACCTGGCCGTTTTTTGTCAATAGTCCGAGTGACTTAGGCCTGATGACCGAAGTTGTAGACAAGGTCGAGCTCCAGTCTGGTGTAAATCCTAACCTGCGCAGCACTTTACTCTGAACACTAATTTACGCTGCAGAAAAATGAGTTTTTTCTATAATTGCGATGAAAATGAGATCACTTCAGATTTTGATTCTAGAGTCTTCGGGGTGGGGCTCCAGCGATGTTTTTATGACGTTTCTGCGTAAGCCGTTCCAGAGATATGGCCGGTCAAAGTTTGCAGAAATTACAAAACTCGGAGTTTTTTTTTAAATGTAAATGGGGAACACAGGCGGACCGATGGATTTAGCTGAAACTTTCAGAGTGGAGAATTCATGATCACTGAAATCGAATCTGACACTAACCTCACCCTGATACCGTAGTTCGGCTTTCAATAAGGATGGTACAGCTACCAGCAAATGAGTTTGTACTCAAAACACAAATTTTCGAAATTTTTGGTACCAGGAGTAGCAGAGCTGTGATTGTAGACGTTCTCCAACACTAAAAATACTCAGAATGGTATTGGTCTGCTTAATTGTCATTGCCAACCGAGATCGGGCAGACATGTAAAGTGGGGGGTCGGCGGAATCGGCCGGCATGGTGTGCGTTGGACATCCCTATGACCCCAAAGTAAAACCCTAAAACAGTTCCGTCCAACTCCCTCTGGGTAGCCAGCAATGGCCATCCATGGTTCTCTCCGATCCCACCATTTTCACAGTAAAACTCGAAAACACACCAAACAAAAATGAATGTTTCTCTGAGGGGCTACCTCGCTCAGGCACGTGCTATGCAGCATTCGAAAGTTCACATCATCAGCTTTCAGAATCTGTAATAAAATTTGTGGCGATTTTTGTTATTTCAAAAATAATCCATCCCGAAATATGGACTGATCACGGTTTCGACAGTTTTTACGGAAATGAGAGTTTCTCTGGGGGGCTACCTCGCTCAGACATGTGCTATGCAGCGTTTGAAAGCCCACATTATGAGCTTTCAGAATCTGTAATAAAGTTTGTGGCGATTTTTGTTGTTTCAAAAATAATTGATCCCGAAATATCGACTGATCACGATTTCTTCAGTTTTTACGGAAATGAGAGGAAATGAGAGATGAGAAGCTTGTTGGTATAACTGCTAGGACGGTTACCGCTAGCTCTACGTTTTTCCCTTCAGTGGCTCGTTTATGGAACGCTCTTCCTGCTTCTGTTCCTAGTCTTGGTTTTAACGCTTTTGTCTGTTATTTGACGTCATCTGAGTTCGTATGGTTGCTGCGCAACCTTTCTGACACGTTTTATGTTCACAACTGTGAATTTTGTTGTCCGTCTGCGTGTTACGAGTTTTAATTTGTACACACTGTATGTCTTTTCTTTGCCGCTCATTTACTGGTTTTACTGGTGTAGAGCAGACGGCATAAACATTGATTGATTGATTGATTGAGACTTTCTCTGGGGGGCTACCTTGCTCAGACGTGTGCTATGCAGAGTCTGAAAGCCCACATCATGAGCTTTCAGAATCTGTAATAAAATTTGTGGCGATTTTTGTTATTTCAAAAATAATCGATCCCGAAATATTGACTGATCACGATTTCGTCAGTTTTTACACAAATGAGAGTTTCTCTGGGGGGCTACCTCGCTCAGACATGTGCTATGCTGCGTTTAAAAGCCCACATCATGGGCTTTCAGAATCTGTAATAAAATTTCTGGCGATTTTTGTTATTTCAAAAATAATCGATCCAGAAGTATCGATTAATCATGCTTTTATCAGTTTACAGCATCTGACTAAAGTAGCTAAAAAAGAAAATGGGATGACCAAATTGAGGTTTTCTGGTACGCCAAATTCATTGGCTACGCCCATTTACAGCTAGGATCACGATACTTGATCGCTTATCGATTTTTTGCTGTGCAGATGACCCAACTACACTGATGTTAGTGGTTTTTGGGCATGCCGATTTCAACCACGATGTTGGTTTAGAGATGCTTATATGTTGAAATCGGCATGCGCGAAAACCACTAACATCCTAGCTTTGTGGCCTGTTTAGTTGCACAACAAAAACCGATAATCAATCGAAATCGATTATTGAATTAAAACTCGACGATAGCTCTAAACCAGCATCGTGGTTGAAATCGGCATGCCCAAAAACCACTAACATCATAGCCTGTGTAGTTGGGTCATCTGCACAGCAAAAAATCGATAATCGATCAAGTATCGTGACCCTAGCTATAAATGGGCATCGCCAATGAATTTGGCCTACCAGAAAACCTCAATTTGGTCATCCCATTTTCTTTTTCAGCTACTTTAGTCAGATGCTGAAAACTGATAAAATCGTGATCAATCAATACTTCGGGATCGATTATTTTTGAAATAACAAAAATCGCCACAAATTTTATTACAGATTCTGAAAGCCCATGATGTGGGCTTTCAAACGCTGCATAGCACATGTCTGAGCGAGGTAGCCCCCCAGAGAAACTCTCATTTCCATAAAAACTGACGAAATCGTGATCAGTCGTTATTTCGGGATCGATTATTTTTGAAATAACAAAAATCGCCACAAATTTTATTACAGATTCTGAAAGCTCATGATGTGGGCTTTCCAACGCTGCATAGCACGCGTCTGAGTGAGGTAGCCCCCCAGAGAAACTATCATTTCAGTGAAAACTGACAAAATCGTGATCAATCGATATTTCGGGATCCATTATTTTTGAAATATCAAAAATCGCCACAAATTTTATTACAGATTCTGAAAGCTCATGATGTGGGCTTTCAAACGCTGCAGAGCATGTGTCTGAGCAAGGTAGCCCCCCTGAAAAACTCTCATTTCCGTGAAATCTGACGAAATCGTGATCAGTCCATATTTCGGGATGGATTATTTTTGAAATAACAAAAATCGCCACAAATTTTATTACAGATTCTGAAAGCTCATGATGTGAACTTTCGAATGCTGCATAGCACGCGCCTGAGCGAGGTAGCCCCCCAGAGAAACATGCATTTTTGTTTGGTGTGTTTTCGAGTTTTACTATGGAAAATGTTCGGATCAGAGAGAACCGCCGATGGCCATTGCTGGCTACCCAGAGGCAGTTGGACGGAACTGTTTTAGGGTTTTACTTTGGGGTCATAGGGATGTCCAACGCACACCATGCCGGCCGATTCCGCCGACCCCCCACTTTACATGTCTGCCTGATGGGTGCCTGATTTCGGTTGGCAATGACAATTAATTACATGACAGAGCTGAACCACCTCACTTTGGGACACCGTTTTTTGTAATAATTTTTTCGAACTTTGAACATATGTCTGTAACGGGTTAAAGTGGAGGAAACGTCATAAAAGCGCCTTTGGAGTGCGCAAAGACTCTAGAATCGAATTCTGAAGTACTCTCACTTTCATCGCAATTAGAGAAAAAGCTCGGGTTTTTCTGTAGCGTAAATTAGTGTTCAGAGTAAACGTAGCGCAGTTTAGGATTTACCCCTCCCTTCTCACATGTAGTGCAGAGAGAAAGTAGTTGTAGAGCAGCAGCAGGTCCGGACGGCACGGTGGCAGTGGTGGAGGGCTCAACGTCTCAGAGCGGCGGTCAGGATAACGTGAAAGCGTTGCTGCCTCGCAAGGCGCCCACCATGCCCAAACCGGAGTGGCATCCGCCCTGGAAACTCTACCGCGTTATCAGCGGTCACACCGGTTGGGTGAGAGCGATCGACGTGGAGCCCGGAAACGAATGGTTTTGTTCTGGCGCCGCCGACAGAATCATTAAAGTTAGTTGCCACCAGACCCTGTAGCACATGGTCCGCTCAGCGGCCGACTTGTGTGTGAGGATGCCTTGACTGAACTTCCTCGCCAATTTTATCACCCCGTCCGTTCTCCGATTTTTCTGTAACGCATATTTTGTTGGCCAATGTATTTGACACCAAAAATTGCCTGTAAAACAGCGATTTTTAGCTGTATCTGAGCGAGTTTTAGCGCGAAAATGCGATCTATAGTACTCTAACCAATCTCGACGTGCTGAGCGGAGTATAGTTTTTGTTATGTTTGTTTTATCAGTTCTGATAGAAAGCATAAGTGTTGTAGATCTGGGATCTGGCGAGTGGCAAGCTGAAGCTATCGTTGACCGGTCACGTGAGTACAGTGCGTGCAGTCAAAGTCTCACACAGACAACCTTATTTGTTCTCTGCTGGAGAGGACAAGCAAGTACGCGTTGCTATTTCACTACTGTTGCAGTACTTTAGTTAGGTGTATTCTCATACTCGTCATACATGGGTTGATGACCCCTGGGGGTCCCCGATCGGGGTCTGGCCTCAGTCGGGTGGGGGCAGACCCCGGACCCCCTGTTGCATGTATGGGTTCATTTATTGCATTCTCATACATTGCAGCTTTCAGTTCGCCGTCGTTTTTCCCTCTTTAAAGACCATGTCGTCAAATAGTTTTTCTGTTGTTAGGAAGCCAGCCAATGCAACAAATGGCTGTCGAACATGGTCAATTGGATAAAGTTTTTCGCGACAGATCATAGGTAATTTTTCCTAAAATTTGACTGTCATATTGTTGGTTCGATAGCCATTTGTTGCATTGGCTTCCTAACAACAGAAGCACGATTTGACGTCAAGGACTTTACGGAGGAAAAATGACACTGCTATTAGTAGTAGCAAGAATGTGCCACTCAGCGGCCGGCTGAGTGTCGATGCGCTGTACGTAATTATGCCGCGTCGTTGGCTCAGTGGGCAGCTTGCTGCCTCTGAGTCACGGCGGCCCCTGCATCCCTAGCGGTTGAAGTGGTTCATCCTCTCGGCGCGGCAAGTTTCTTGCTGCAAAGAGTTGGTCGTCGGCACAACGCTCCACCCAGGCCACCGAAAGCTGGTTACAGCGAGTAGATAAAATGGGAACCAACTGGATCTGCCATAGCACCGAAGCCGCTCCTACAGCATGCCAACTTGCAGAAAGAGCAATGACGTCAAGTGCTGGCTGAGACGACACAACAAGGCCTATACCGGTTTACTCCTCCTCGGCCGGGCGGCAGTGGACGCTGTCAGCACTATGACGTCAATGCGCCAGGCGCTCTCTTAGTACCTGGCGCCCAACAGCATGGCTAGAGTGGCTGGCAGTGATAGAAGGGAAACGTCCGAGATGACGAAACACGGGGGTTGCGCAATGGATCGCAAAGGTCTGAGCGTAGGGCTGTAAAAGCCCCCCGCACATCGGATCGGATCGGTGCCACTCAGCGGCCGGCCGAGTGTCGATGCGCTGTACCAAAATTACTGGAGGGGTCGCGAAATTCGCAACCTGTCCTGAAATATAGGAGGGGTCGCGAATTTCGCGACCCCTCCAGTAATTTTGGTACAGCGCATCGACACTCGGCCGGCCGCTGAGTGGCACATTCTTGCTACTCTTTTATGCATTCTTGGTAGTAGTCAGTGGTAAGTTGTTTGTATGGGTGTGGTTTGAGGTGAAGTGCTGGGATCTGGAGTACAACAAAGTGATCCGTCATTACCACGGACATCTGAGCGGCGTCTACGATCTGGCACTCCACCCCACCATAGACGTTCTGGTCACCACCAGCAGAGACTCCACTGCCAGGGTTGGTTTTTGGCTGCTCTCCACTATAAGCCTTTATAATAAAATCACCTCTGAGGCCACTTTAAACAGATTTTTCTCTGACGCTTGTCACTTGAGAGTGACGCACTGAAGGCACTTTTCCAAACTCTACTATTTCTTAAAGTTTGTTTGTCGGAACTAGAGATGTTCCATGTAAATTTTGCAATGGAAAAAAGGAAATTTTCCTAGGGGGTCGGGAAAATATTCAACTGAAAGTACTACAGTCAGGTATTTAACGCCGTTTATGGTACCGACACCATGTGGTGCCGGTACCATAATATGGTACCTGTACCTAGGGTAATGGTACCTTATATGGTACCACTCTGTTCAGATTTCGTACCATATGGTAGTGGTGCCATACAGACATGGGCTAGCGTTTCGGCTGATGGGGGGTAGAATTTTCAATTCCTGAGGGAGGCTGAGGGGGTAGGAGCGCCTGATGGGGGGCTGAGGGGGTGGAAAGCCAAAAAGTCCGATTTTTGGCGAAAATCAGTTTTTTTTGGCTTATTTTTCATTAAAATAAGTTAAAATTAGCTATTCTGAGCTCATTTGCGCCTATTCCAGGCATATTTTTATCATAATTTTCTATACAACATTTTTCCCAAAAATTCCTGATGGAGGTAGCGGCCGGCTGATTGGGGGCCAACCCCCCCTCAGCCCCCCTTTGCCCATGTCTGGTGCCATATATGGTACCGGCACTCGTGGCCATGTGTACGCAGAACGTGGGGTACCTGGTGTCGTTACCATAAACGGCGCTAAGTGCCTGACTGTACTACTCTACTAGTATTGCTTATAGGTGTGGGACATGCGAACTAAGGCGCAAGTGCATTGTCTAACGGGCCACACAAACACAGTGGCTGCTGTAGTCTGCCAGTCGGTTGAGCCGCAGGTGAGCAGTGAGACACTAAATAAATGCCATATTATTGTGTGTGGTGTGGTTGTAGGTGATAACGGGATCTCACGACAGTACCATTCGACTGTGGGACCTGGCGGCCGGCAAGTCGCTGGTGACCTTGACGCACCACAAGAAGAGCATTCGAGCGCTGGCAGTGCACCCCAGTCTCTATATGTTCGCCAGCGCCTCGCCCGACAATGTGAAGCAGTGGAAGTGTCCTAATGGAGAGTTCGTACAGAACCTCAGCGGACACAACGCCATCCTCAACGCTCTGGCTGTTAACGAGGACGGAGTACTCGTTTCTGGAGGTAGACTTCGTTGTCTACGAACCATTCATGTAACGCCAATCGCCCGCCCGACGTAGCCCTCCCCCCGAGACGAATTTTTCGACCCCTTCCGGTTTTTCTGGCAAGTAATTTTTTCAGCAAATTTTTTTCAAATTTTCAGACACTAAAATCGCCTGTGAAACAGCACGTTTTGCAATCAGACACTTGACGCCGTTTATGGTACTGGCACCATATAAGGTACTTATAGTAGTGGCACCATATGGTACCCCACGTTTGGGGACTGTGGTGGTACTATATATTATGGTACCGGTACCATGTGGTACCCCCACATTTGGCCACTGTGATGGTACCATATATGATACCGGCACCATATGGTACCTTCGAATTAGTAACTGTATCGGTACCATGGTACCACTTCCCGAACGTGGGCGTACCATATGGTACCGAAGGAACCATATATGGTGCCACTAGCCCAGGTGCTGGTACCATGGTACCATAAACGGCGTTAAGTGCTTGACTGTTTTAGGCGCATATGTGGGCCAAAATTAGCGATTTTTCATGATTTTTAGCCCAAAGTTGCGATTTGTTGCTATCTTTGTTTGGGCATTTTTAGTACCCAACCCTCTGCTCTAGAATTTGGACTCAGGCCTCCGCCTGCGCCACGCCCCCCAACCTCCCTCTCCATCGGCAGATAGCCTGTTACATGTTGCTGGGAAGCAAACTTGCTTACGTGCTCAATTGCCTACTTACTTGCTTTCTTCCTAATTACTTCGGGTGGATGGTTATGGTGTTGCAGGGGACAACGGGTCAATGCATTTCTGGGACTGGAAGTCAGGGTTCTGCTTCCAGAAGCACCACTCTAAGCCGCAGCCGGGCAGTATAGAATCGGAGGCGGGCGTCTACGCCCTCTGCTTCGACCAGAGTCAGTCCCGGCTGATCACTGCTGAGGCCGACAAAACCATCAAAATGTATAAGGAGGACGATGAGGCGGTCAGTTTTTACTCTTTTCTTAGCCAGTCTGTCTGTAATTGGTTTGTTTAGACAGAAGAGTCGCACCCAGTTCTGTGGCGCCCAGAAATTCTCAAGAAGAAACAGTACTAATTTTGATTGTGCCGATAAGACTGTTCTTCTTCTTGCTGTATATAAATTTAATCATTAAAATCATGTCTCAATCCTTCTTTTTCTCTAGTTGTCTTTTTGTGACAGTTTTTTGCATGTCTGAGTTAATTGGGTGCTGGGTAATTTGAGTCAAGTCCAACGTTGTCAACAGTGCTGGGTTGCCTTGTCAACAGTTACGAGCTTCTCGCACTTGGATGTACTGTTGTTTGTGTATACACACACATTTACCATACACAAAAATACACATTGTTTTTTTCAATGTGTATACACATACACATACACATTGAAAATTCATATACACATTACCATACACAAACACTACTCGAAATGTGTATTTTTCTGTATGTGTATTTGATCAGCAAAAGTCGATAAAATACCGAACAGAATCATAAAATTTCAATGTTTTGGCTGCAGTAATAAACGGTAGATATCCTCATAAAGCCCTCAAATGATCTAAGTAACTCGATTTCAAAGCTATCCAAGGTTTTAAGCAACAGACATAGAGAGATTTGATTTTCTTAGCATTTCTGGCTCAAAATCTACCAAAAAATTTGCATTTTCAGTACAATACACATACACAAATATACACAAAAATACACATTGTTTTGTTGAATGTGTATACACAAACTACCATACACATTTGAAGGTAAATGTGTATACACATACACACACACATACACAAACGGAAAACCCAATACCAAACAACAGTACTTGGATGTTCGGTTTGACTACCATGGTATCGGTGCTTTGGTATCACTCATAGTCGGGGTTCATGGCAGTCAGAGGATTTTTGGGTGTCACTCCATAAAAACATGCAATCTATAAAATAGTAGGTTGTCGAACCAGCAATGAAAGTGCATGTAATTCAGTCAAAATCAGTGCATTTAGAAGGCTAATTTTTTAAAACTTTTGCGCCCTTGTTGGCTCAACCAGACCTCTTCAAACTACTGAATCTGCTAGTTCTATGCTCAGAATGCCTTTCAAACGCGTTTTCAGAATTTTTCTTGCTATGGTTGGGAAGTAACAAATGACTGCAGCCGTGCCATGCTTTGGGTTAGTTTTTGGGTAAGAAATATCACATTTAGTGTGAACAAATTTTGAAAATGTCAGAGGATTTTGTGCCGTTTGTCTGAGGATTTTGGATCGTCAGAGCGGCACCAACCCTGCATAGTTGTACCGATATTATGTTTGTATTTGTATAGTAGTACGCTTAGTAAAACAGCCAAATTTCGCTAAAATGAAAGTGATCACTTTAAAAGTCTGTCCGCTGCTGAGTCGGTGCAAAACTCTATTCATACAGTACTTGTGGTATCTACATAGTCAGCATATGCTAGAAAAGCGGCAGACGTTTAGAAGCCGTTTTTTATTGGTCATAATAGCCTACCGCCAGTGGGATGAATCATGAGCTTTATAAAATTCATGATCTGTTGTCTGAACATCGTGTGATGCTGGAGCTATATTCACTTTATGCGTTTATCTGTACATTCTGCTCTATCGCAGTATTACATAGGTTCTGTCACATAGTAATTGCGGCAAAGTAGTTCAAGTTGGCCGAAGTGTGTTTGCGACAGTAAATCCTGTCAGTAATAATGAGCCCTTTACTGTTTGAGTCGCCTTGGGCGGCCGCCAGGGGCCTAGAATTAGTGACATAATTTTAGGGCCAAATGCGCGTGGTCAGATTCGCGGAAAACTGTCACATTAGAACGCTCTCCTCGTTCGTCAACCATCCTTCGTCCTTGATTACCGGATGTGTCTCCGATTTTGCTTGAAGATTTGCTAATAAGCTAGTCAGGCATTTGTGGTACCATAAACTATGTAGAGAAAATAGGGTGTTGTAGGCTCGGATGGTTATGTATAGTAGGATATGAGTGAGTCTAACAAGAGGTATTATTTTCAGAAAAGTCGGCAACAGTTCGATTTGCCCAAGGTCGCGACGTCCCAGCAGGGGAGTGAATATTTTCGAGATCCATCATACCTGACGCCGCCCCACCTGGTGGTCGTTTATTGCGCGTACGTCAATTTCTGTTCGGTAGTAAGAGCGGTTGTTACAAAGCTTTTGTGCCTTCCCGATAAGGGCTTTTCAGAGCCGTTCACGTATGAGTTAAAAGGCGCCAGTGTGTAAAGTGCAAGTGCGTTTTAGAGTGAATTATTCATCCGAGCCTGCAGGCCCCCATTCCGTCAAATGGCGGTCGCTAAAAAGTGCTCGCTTCGATTACCTTCGATCGCGCTGCGCCAAATCAGTAGGATTAGGGTTTTTAGTCTCCGCTGGTTCGGCCTCCAAAAGAGTACATACGTACGTCCCAAATCGGACTGTTTGTCGGCGCTCACTGAAATTAGAGTTTAGGAAAGCGCGTGCAAGGTTTTGTCGTAGAAAATATTGCTATCGGGGCGGTGCTATCTGTAGCGCAGCTGTTTTGAGGCGCGCGGCCAAAAGCTTTAGAACTTTAAAATCGGCGGGAGCGGCTTCGGTGCAAAGTGGCGCTTTCTGTTTTAGCTCATTGCCTAACCTAAAGACGAGAGCTGCCAGCGCTATCGTGCACACGGCATGGCGCATCTGGAAGAGCAGATCAACCGACATCTCTCGGCGCAAACTGGTCTGCCCTACCATCAGGTGGCCTTCCTTCGGAACGAATTCAAAAAAATGGGCAGAAACCCGCTAGAGGCGAGTGTAGAAATTCTTGCCATCGAGAACGGACTCGACGAAAACTCAGTCAAAGTACTGGCTTTTCTTTTTTTACAAATCTAGCAGACAAACTCTTTTCCAGACCCTTCTAGACCTGCACAAGGCGCAGGAACGAAAATTGGATGGCCTTTGCGAGCAGAAAAGAGCTGTTTATGACTGATTTCGGTTGTCTTTTTAACTGCATGATTATTCGAGGAAACCAGTTCTGGAAATCAGCCGCTTACCCGGGAGTTTGAAAAGGGTGGTAGAAAATTTTTCAAAAACCAGTCTTAAAAATCGTTTTTGCCAATTTTTTCTTCCTAATTCACCATACCTGGGTAAGCTACAGCTGTAAATTGTGAGTACAAAAATGCTGCCAGATTCGAACTTTGCCTCTAGACTGTCAGAATCAACATTCAATCTCTGACACTTCATGGAGCCAAAGTTCATCTTTATTCTGTACAGTATACTTGTGTATGTTGAGCATAGCAAGTGCTAATCTAATTATATTTGCGGCATCCACCACAACACGCTTTGGTGTATAAAATCGTTAAAGCCGCCCTTGTTTACGATTCATGCAGGTGCCGACAATTTTTCGCGCGCCATATGCTACTCGTACGTAGCTAAAAACCTGTCATGAGGTACGGCCGTTCTAAAGCGTGCAAATGTTTATTTTCTTTCTCGGGCCTGCTAGTAGTGCTGCTTCTGTTTTTTGGCCTCGCTCCGTCAACGCCTCAAGTGCATCGATTTAAGTTGCCAACTGTTGACGCCAATTCAGTGCTGGTATACTCGGTTTACTTCGACAACCGATCCTCAATGACCACTGAAATAAGAGCTCTGGCTTTCAAAAACTGCTCTCGGTCCGCGCCGCTTACGGCTGCTGTGAGGTGGACCAATTCTGAAGTGACTACGCACTCGGTGCAATTTGAACCGGACCTAATTACTTGTCCCTGGAGCTATAATCTAGGATGTCATTGGGGAAGCTTCTTCCTGAAAATACCGTAACTTTTCTAACAAACTGGTATTAGAACTAATGCTTCTGGTTTGAAATTTGCCAGCAAGGGGCCGTTCATAAACGACGTCGTTCCAGAGGGGGGGAGGGGGGGTCGGCTGAAATGCGACGATAGACGACGCACCAGGAGGGGGAGGGGGTTAGCAAAAAACGACGTCGCTTTTTTCGGAATTTTAGGGTACTTCAATTACATTATTTTCGATTTATGCACATTCTATCAAACGTTTCTCCATACAGAAAAGCTTCCCAGAGCGGTTGTAGGGATTTATTCTATTGATTGTGCAGTATGGTAACAAGAAAACGTCACAGTACTCTATGTACTGCCGTTTTATTGGGGGGGGGGGTAAACCGAAAACGACGTCGCCGTAGGGGGGGGGCCCCAAGAAACGACGCAAGGCGATTTTGGGGGGAGGGGGGTCCGAAAAATCGGGATTTTGGAACGACGTCGTTTATGAACGGCCCCCAAAGCAAAGACAAATGCTATAACTAACTAACTATTCTGAAAATTTTTAGCGGATAGCAGGTGACAGAAAGCATCTAATCCACGCTTGGAATAGTTTAGGCAAACCAAAAAATGCGGTTGTTCCATTCTATTTTAGAGTACGGTCCAAAATATTTGCTTACATATAATTTGTCAGATTCGTCTAAAAGCTGCTCTGAACTTAAACAACTGATACCACCTTTGTCAATGCACGTAATTATCTCTTTGTTTTTGCTTATTTTACATTAAGACAGAGTTTATTAAGACCCTTTCCCTCACTGTGTAAATAAACATGTTGACGTTTTTAAAACACCATATGCATAGTAATTCTTGGATTCAAGCTCAAACTTACATAGTTTGCGTCCCCAGAAAACCGAGCACAAAATGCACGTAACAGTCTAGTTTTCAATAATAGAGACTGCATTAGTTTATGAACTGTTTTCGGGTGGGGAAAAGGGCCATCTTCCGTCTGCCACTGAGTTAGAGAGAACCGTCGTTTATTAAAAAGCGGCTACGGATACTGTACTCGTCGTGATTCAGAATGGCAGACAATTTCCGACTTACGATTGTTTGGCAGATTATAGCTGATTTATGAACTAACAGTTTATATTTTTTTATCTACGTACTGTACGTATCAGTTTGTTAGTGTAAGTACGGTATCACTTAACACGCAGCCGAAAAATGTATATTTTTCATCGAATTCAGAGCTTTCATTGCCCATATCCGTGGCTCAACCCCTGTCCCTCTTAAGTGCCGCTTTAAATCTCTCCGTCTGTGTGCAACCACTATTTTTCTACACCGATTTCAAAGAACTAGTTCAATTCATAGAAATTTGGCACAGTCTCGGAGCCAACCTGATCTATTTCTACGTCGTGTCGGTCACCGACTTCATTGATTCGATAATCGATTTTTATGTGCAGCAAGGAATCGCTCGAAAAATTTCCTGGCCAGCCCTTCCAAAATCGGCTACTCTCAATCCAAATCGGTACGTCTACCGGTACGGCCATACACTTGCTTGGAACGACTGCTTACTGAGGAACAGCGGTCTTGCCAAATATGTAGCTTTGGTAGATCTGGACGAATTCATTATTCCAACCTATGGCTTGGATTTGGTCTCACTGTTGGACACTAAATTTGCCGAGCTACCCTACGCCGGCGCCTACCGTTTCAGACATCGGCGAGTTTTGATGCCAGTTAACCTAGCAGAAAGAGGCTTGTTTTCCTATCTGAACCACCTCAGACAAGACGTTCACCCTTTCAAAGTTGGACTACAAGGAAAAATGATTGTAAAACCGGAAACAGTTGACATTATGCAGGTACACTGGGTGCACAGGTTCAAACCGAAATCAGCCAATCCCCAGTGGGCGTTTTACGACCTGTCCCCAGACCTGGCTATGCTCTATCACTTGCGGAGAGTGGCCTATCCTCGCGTTTATGAAGAAAAGTTATGGAACCCTGTGCATGAAACAGAGCCTAGCTTCGAACTGGCCCAGTTTCATGACTTAGTAGAGAAGAAATTTGAATTGGAGTTGAAACCGTGGCTAGGCAGTGTAGACAAAATGTTTGAGCAGATGATAGAGCCTAAACTAATCGAAAATTGTACGGAACTGTGGAGAAGTCATTGGTTTGAAGTGTGCAAATCTCCTGAGACCTTGTGCGAGAGTACAATTGCGCGGGAAACTGCCCAAAAAGGCATCAATTGGATTAAATCGAACTCTCGATTGGTCTCAATCATTTAAGCCGTGTCTAGTTTCATTGCACAGGAATCTCTCTGTCTGACGTGTGAATCTAATCTTATAAAACAAATGGTTATTGACTGAGCGGAGCCCGCTTAATTATGATTAATTGGTGAATTACCTAGACCAGAGCCGAAAAAGCTGCGCACACGCAGGCAGACAGAGGTATCGACGTGGCTAGTCGATTAGAGACGCAGCTGAAAATGGCACATTTATCTTTTTCTGCTCCTGGTGCCGCCTGTCCTTTAGTTCATTTTCCTTAGCCAGAGTTTTTTTGAACAAACGCCCCCAAGCTGGCAAACCGGTTAGTCTCCGGAGGGTTGCGGCTGCAGAAAAAATTAGTGAATTATTAGGTTTCGAATGAGTACCTATGTGGGTGTTCGGTTACAGGTTTCTAGTATATTTGCAGACAGAGATCGACTTCCTCTCCGCGCGATCAATAAGAGGCCAGGACGCGAATTAACCCTGAAACTGCATACGTCAAAGTAGACTGGCTTCTTGGCCGATTAATTAGTAAACGAACTATGCTCTTTCGGCTTCTAAAATTGACCAATGCCCATCTGGATGCGTTGATTCATAACTTCTCGCTTCCCAATTCCAGTTCTGTTTCACAATCCGACTCCACTACTCCTGATAATCCGTACCATTTATCTGTGACTGGGTGTGACGTCGACGACGGACTGACGGATTTATTTTTCGTGGTGGTCTACTTCGGTACAGTCTGTTCAATAATCGGCACGCTGGAAAATTTGCTCATATTCTACGCTCTTCTGACCGACCAAAAAGCTTTTGACTCCTATTTCGAATACCTGATTTTCTTGGCGTTCAATGAAGCGTGCATTTGCTTTTTCTACGGTCCTGTGATAGTGGTTGACTTGCTCAAGGATTACTTGAAAAGTGAGGTGTTGGCGAGAGCTTGGTGGGTCTACTTCGGACCCATGTTGGCCGCTTGTCATTCCTGTATGACTGCTAGTTCTTACTTGCTGCTGGCCGCAACAATAGAACGTTTTGTGATTACTTCTAAAACGAAAACTTTTGCTATTTTCCGAAGAAAACGCTTTCTCATGGCTGTGGCATCAATCGCACTCGGACTTGTCATCAAATTACCCATGATGGTTGAGACTACGGTAAGGCTTAGTGCGTACAGCGTATCCAGGGGTAGAATATACATTGTAGGTTATATCTCTTTTCGGCGGAGGTAAATCGATCAAAAAATAGGAAAACAAACTAAATTTGTACTAAAATCAAATAAATTTTTAGAATTTTAATTTTAAAAAATGCTTTTTTCAAGGTTATACGTCAAAACTTTTTTGGCCCTGGTTGCCGCAACTGGGATTGCTAAAAATTTTGCAAACCACACCTTTTAAAATGCTGAGTACGCCACTGATACAGTACGTATCCTATTTACAAACCCAAAGCCAAAACTAAACTGTATGTACAATTGTATATTTGATAGCAAATAGTGTTCGAGCTGCTGATGGTTGAAACACAACCACTACTCACGTAACTTATGTATGCATTAGTAGATCGGTCGCCACTTTATGTAGCTAATAGTAATAGCTTGAGACACTTCAGTTTTCGGTCAATGCGCCACTAAACATCCTTCTTACTGGTGTTTGGTAAAGTGGACTCTAAAGAAAATCTAGCGGCCTTAAAGCGCATTTTTTGCGCAAGTCAAAGCGTGTGCGTGAAATTGCATTGGCGTCTGGATTGCAGTAACGCGTGTTGCTTAACAAATGACGCAAGACGTCAATGAAGAGGCTGATGGAAAATTTAATATCAAACTCGACCGCGCACTAATACATTGTATAACGTAGTTTTAATCTGACACTTGACACGTACCACCGCCATTTATTGACTGCAACTTGAACTACATTTTTCAGCTAATAAAAAACCAAAACTGCACTGGCTACAACGAATTCATAGTCTACATAACAGAACTGACCATGAACTTTTACTACGGCACCGTCTACCGATTCTGGGTGCGAAATTTCCTAGCAGTCTTCATGCCTTTCTCTCTGTTGGCCTACTTCAATGTTCGCATCGTCATCTTGCTCAGACAACAGCAACGCCGAGCCGAACTGTTCAGATTTGCCTGCACCTCGCACAAGGTCATTCATTTATTCATCCGCCCATCGGGGAACGGGCTTGGAGCAGTTACGTACCCAGGATTTTGCAAAGCGGTTGCAAAATTTTGAATAATTCAAAATGCAGATGTTAAGAATAAGACAAAACCTAAGACAAAGAGACAAAAAGCAATCTAGCACGCCCTTCAATTTCCGGCTACATGGTCTAGCTGGTTGAAGTTGCCTAATTGGGCCGCTGCCCAAGAAGGGTGAGAAAATTTTGCAAAATTGAGCCTTCAAAAACGTATTCTGAGCTAAAAGTGACAGAAATTACAAGTTTTAGTAGTTTGGCCTGGTTGGGCTGGGCTTATGCCGGACGAGGGCGAGAAATTGAGCCTTCGAAAACGCATTTAAAAGGTATTCTGAGCATAAAATACAGGGTGTCTCAAAAAAAATGATCACATTTCTTTTTACTGCCATTTCCGCAAATTTTGACCAAATAGGCTGAAATTTGAACCATAGGTGCCACAGTTCGGGGAATTTTATGTGTTAAAGTTTGGTGCACTAGGCTTGACTCATTCCCGAGAAATTTCAAAAAAAGTGAAATTTGGTGATTTCAATAGTGAAAGCCGGTCACCGAAAAATGGAAACATTACATTATCGCCTAAACTCTAACGATAGCGTTGGAGTTCATGCGTCAACTTTTCACACACGAATTACCCTGAACTTCTGCGTTTACTCTCCAAATTTCATCCAATTCCGACAAAAATTAGAAAAGATACAGGAAAAGGAAATGTTTCCATTTTTCGGTGACCGGCTTTCACTATTGAAATTACCAAATTTCACTTTTCTTGAAATTTCTCGAGAATTAGTCAAGTCTAGTGCACCAAACTTTAACACATAAAATTCCCCGAATGTTGGCACCTATGTTCCTAATTTCAGCCTGTTTGGTCAAAATTTGCGCAAATGTCAGTAAAAAGAAATGTGATCATTTTTTTGGTGACCAGCTTTCACTATTGATTTAAAAAATTTCACTTTTTTTGAAATTTCTCGTGAATGAGTCAAGCCTAGTGCACCAAACTTTAACACATAAAATTCCCCGAATTTTGGCACCTATAGTCCAAATTTCAGCCTATTTGGTCAAAATTTGCGGAAATGGCAGCAAAAAGAAATGTGATCATTTTTTTTGAGACACCCTGTAGACAGTTTTAGTACATAATTAATTAATTTCTCTTATTTTTGTCTAATTTTTCCTCTCTACCTTCACCGCAAAGGGGCTGTACACAGCCTACATCCCATGGATACGCCACTGGGTTGGAGGTCTGAGAATGAGCCCAAATTCGGTGGATAGATAGAGTACTACATCGCAAAAATTGTAGTTTCGGGCTAAAAACGCTATCTGGGTTGAAATACGCAGCTAAAAGTCGCTGTTTAACAGGCAACTTTGTTATCTGAATTGTAAAAGATTGCAAAGAAGACTAAAAATTCTGTCCCATTAAAATCGAGGGGTGCAAAATTCTGCCTCCCACTGGCAGTTTCTAAACAGCTGCCAACCACTCAATTTAGACTGTGGTGGACCAATCGGTGACACTTCCCCAGTCTGCAAAAGTCTGGTGGCCATTTAGAAAGTGCCAGTGCCATCCGGGTGGCAGAAGTATACAGTAATTCGCCCTGTACAGTCAGGCACTTAACGCCGTTTATGGTACTGGTACCTAGGCTACTGGCTATATGGTACCCCACCCACGTTTACGGACTGTGGTGGTACCATATATGGTACGAAATCTGAACAGAGTGGTACCATATATGGTACCTGTACCAATGCGAAGGTAGCGGTACCTTATATGGTACCATTACGGTGGCCGAATTTCGGGGTACCATATATGATGGTGCCACTAGCCTCTAGGTACCTACCAGTACCATAAACGGCGTTAAGTGCCTGATTGCTATATTCTGGCGGATGTACATAGTAGAAAATCGGTCAAAACGATAAAAACTTTTACTGTTAGTTATTATTTTTACACTACGAATAGCATACTGTACCTTCTTTGTGTTTTTGAAGCTATCTGTTTGAAAGTTTGCCCAACCAGGACTGACCAAATCCCAAAATCCTCTGTGCGTCACTTGATTGATCCATTGATCTAAGACTTGTTTTCAGCGCAAAATCCGTTCGGCCACACGCACCCTAGTAACGGTGGTGTGCAGTTACCTGATCAGCAACGTGCTGAACGTGTTCATAGTGGTCTGGGAATTCGTCGATCTCAATTCTCTGCTCACCACCAACTTCAGATTCTACATGAATGCCACCGATCTGGTCTCTCTTCTAACAATCGTCAACTGTGCTCTCAGACTACCCACCTATATGCTTTGCAGCGCCGAAATACGTCGCGTTATACTGCGCTTCTTGCGCAATTACTGCTGTTGCGTCTGGGCGCGACGCTTGTTGGCGTTGTGGCGCGAACGAAACAGCGCAATCAGGGGAAGACACTACGGTACCCAGTTCGACTCGATGGCCATCTACTTGGCGACGCGAAAATCCGGACAAATCATATCTATCAACGGCTGCTGCACGCACGATCTCGACAACGGCGAAGCGTTCAATTACGAAACCGACGTTTTACTATAATAATCAAAATGTATGTGGATACATTTTTGATTGCTAATATAGTGGATACGATATGCAAAAAAGGTGTCACTTCTTAGCGTCTACCAAGCGTCGACTACGCTGAATGAAAATCACCGAAATAACGAGACTACTCATGACAACAGTGATCAACAGTATACTGACTACCATAACCAGTTGTACTCTGCCTTCGTTGCACTGCTCTGAACGACTGAGCGGGGTCAGAGCCACTAAGTCCTCGCGCAGTTGTCTCAGGGAGGGTTCAGTTCCATCAGACGGCAGGTCAATTACGGTCAGTTCGGTGGCGGCGTCCAAATTGTTGCTGAGCAAGCGACCGTAGGCGGGGCTGATTTGTCGTTTCAATCTGATGAATGGGTTCTGACAGGTGGCATTTTCGCCGGCGACGCAGACATCGGTCGGGTACTCCTTTCGCGTCAACGTTATCACACATTCGAAGTAGACGTGCTCGGCCGGCGGAAATTTGAACACGTGACTAGGTGCCTCGTAGGTCAGTGGGTTGGTTCCGTTGAGGATCGGTTGCTAAACTGATTTTAGTCAATGTCTTCTTGGCAATGTAGAAGAAAAGAAAACCTCTAGCAAGTGTAGGTCAATGTGACAGCCGTCGCCGCTTAGCAAATCAAAAGGAGCCTCATTGAGAGTGGGAACGTAGTCCACTTTACAGCTGTGAACTTTCATACAGTATTCTTGCTCCGACGCTTCGCACTGCCATCTGTGCAAAACCTGAGCAGATTTTTTATACAGAAAACTGTCCTCTTATCCTATTGTAGGCTTACTCGTGTTGAGCCAGTAAAAATGAGCTACTATGTTCCAATGGCGTACCTTTGCGGTGGAGGTAGGAGGAAAAATCAGACAAAAATAAGAGAAATTAATTAATTATGTACTAAAGCTGTCTATTTTGTGCTCAGAATACCTTTTAAATGCGTTTTCAAAGGCTAAATTTTCAAAAATTTCTCACCCTGGTCAGGCAGAAGCCCAACCAACCAGGCCACTTTAAACTACTGAAACTTGTAATTTCTGTCAATTTTAAGCTCAGAAGCTCAAACACATTTTTGAAGGCTAATTTTGCCAAATTTTCTCGCCCTTGTTGGGTAGCGGCCAAACCAGGCAACTTCAAAATTTTACACCTCCCTTTGCAAAATCTTGGGTACCTACGCCACTGGTACGTTTTCGCGGTTCTATCGCTCGAAAGAAAACCTCTAATTGTGTAAGCAACCATACCTTATAACCAATAGTGGTGACAGAGATTGGCTTTCCGAACAGATTAGGGTCTCTTAGGTCATTACCCAGAATCTCGTAATAGCACTGTGGGAACGACGGCAGGTCGGTTATCGTAGCCTCCGTGCTCAACATTGACACCTGCAAAGGTTACTACTGTACGTAGAGATATTCCGGCCTTTCTGTCAGTTTGTTCATTGTTTTCTGTGTATTCTTAGTAAACTGTCTTCAGTAGGAAACGAATATGCAGAGGGAAAATTCACTCTAATGCTGGGAGTAAAGACTTGGGTCCTCTCACGCTGGTACCGACAGACTATCCGGTAAGCTCTGTCCACCTTCGTAATGGCGGCAGGATGAAAGCTGATTATCACAACCACCGACCGAATTACACCACCGTTATCTCTACAAATTGCACACGTTCTTGTCAAAACCTGATTGTCTGCGAATTCACCTTCTGGTGCTGAGACCACAAGAGGTTGGGTCAGTTTCAATGCCACTGAGTCTGAAAGTGACGCTGTTTTGGTTATTTCCGAATATTTCAGACGCGGCAGTCGGGATTGATGCTTTGGCCTCAAAGATAAAATAATCACTTCAAAACAAAGATGCAGTACGTCGTCAGACCTTTGGCAAAAACGCGTCCGTTAAAGACATTTTTGGGTGTTGAACGACACCATAAGATCGTTCCTTTCACA